>PVJD01011439.1:0-46341 GCA_004026545.1 Mormoops blainvillei
TTAATCAGTTACAAGTGAAAAAAATTAAAAAGAAATTAAGAAAAGGAAGCTTACAGGACTTAGGGTGTATCATCAAGTGAACTGACATACACATTACGAAGTCTTGGAAAGAGGCTAGAGAAAGAAAGGAATAGAAGTGCTATTTATGTGATTATAAATTATTTATAAGTGATTTCAGAAAGGCTGAGCATTTTCCAGTTCTTGGGAGGGAAATGATCATTCAGATCTTGAAGTCCGAAAGCCTCCAAATTGGTTGGATGTAAAGAGGTCTTCGCAGAAACACACAATAATTTAATTAAACAGACAAAACTGAGTGAGTTTATTACCAATAGAACATTATTAATCAGAGGTCTTAAAACTGAAAATAAAACTTGTTGCTTTTGTCATTCAGAAATGTTTTCACTTGCATATTTATGAAGATCAGGACATTTCTGTTTTTGTGGTTAGCCTCTATTTTTGCCAAGAAAAATTGGCTTTATAGTCCTCATCAGGCAGTGATTTATATAAAAATTCTCTTCAAAATAAATATAATTATAAAAGAACATAGAGAAGGTAAGGAATAATAAAAAAAGATAGCAGAATATACGGCTAAAACCATGAAGGAAATTTATGAATGACAGAGTTTGGAGATCTAATATAGATCACTATAAAATAAGACTGGTAAATGGTGACTTATTACCTCAAATTTGTGAAGGGTTAATAGGAGAAGAATGCTGATGGATTATATCCTTCAACACTAGAGAAGGCAAACCTGGAGATTTATATATCTTCTTTATTTACTGATAAGAACAGATACCACACTTGGCAAAAGGCCAAGAAGTGATATATCTTCTTTATTTAAAAAGCTGCTTCATTGATGGATGCGTTAACTTGATTGCAGTAATCATTATACAATTTATATGTATATCAAACCATCACATTGTATACTTTAAATATATACAATATATTTGCTAATTAAACCTAAATAAAGTTAGAAAAAAAGAAAAATTGAGAAGACGTTAAACAACGGTACAGAAGCATATGAAAGTAAAATCTCACTGCTAAAAATAAATATAAAGAAAAGCACAATATTGCAACACTTTAAAGGTATTGCATAAATAATTTTTAATATAGTGTAAAAATAACAATGTTTATAACCACAGAACATTTTAACAAGAATGCAATTTGAAAAAAATAAAACCTGACATCAATTACATCAAGTGTGGGAGCAAAGTGTAAAGTTTCTGTATACTATTGAAGTTAGGTTGTTATCCATTTAAAACACGCTGTTATGCTATAAATTTTGATGTGAGCTTTCTGGAAAGTACACACACACACACACACATAAATTTAATATACAAAAGATGATAAGGAATTAAATATACCATTAAGAAAAATATCAGACCTCAAATAAAGACTAAAGAAAATATGGTGAAGTTATAAAATACCAGTGCTTTCAAACATTTCTAAGAAGATAAAATGGCATATTGGAAGTTTGTCAGTTTCTTAAAAAGTTAAACATACAGCTCTATATGACCAAACAGTTTTATTCATAGAAATTCATCATTGAAAAAGATTAGTACTAGAATGAACATAGCAATCACATTTACAATAGCCCTAAACTGGAATAATTCAAAAGTCATTAGTAAAAGATTTGATAGAGCAATCATAGTACAGGGTTCAGCATAAATAATGCCACTTTTTATTACAAAATCTTTTATTACAAAATCATAAGCATGTATTTCTTTAACACAACAGTATCACACACATCATGTGACATTTTAGAAGAAATGTTTAAATTGCTACCTCATACGAGACATTCACGTACCCAACCAAACACATGCCTGACAGGTGTTTCTTCTGTCAGGCTCGTAGATTCACACTCGGCAGTAAAGAGAACTACTAAATCACTAATACATGTAATGACTTGGACAGATCTTTCAATAAAACTTCAGACATAAAAGAGTACCTACTTTAAGTTTCTATTTATATAAAAATCTGGATTAGTGAATCCCATTTTTTAACCAAATATATATATATAAATAAATATATATATATATATATATATATATATATATATATATATATACATAGAGAGAGAGAGAGAGAGAGAGAGAGAGAGAGAGAGAACTGGTTCCCTTTACATGGAAACTGATAGGGAACAGCTATCAAGAAACTTTCTGGGTTAATGTAAATAACTTAAAAAGGGTATGGGTTACATGCTTGCATATATTTGCCAAAATTCATTGATTCTGAGTTTAATGCTTTTCTTACAATTTTTGCAAAAGTTATTCAAAAATATTTTTTTTAATTTTTAAAGATTTTATTTATTTATTTTTAGAGAGCAGGGAAGGGAGAGAGAATGAGAGGGAGAGAAAGAACGATGTGTGGTTGCTTCTTGTGCACCCCCACTGGGGTCTTGGCCTGCTACCCAGGCATGTGCCCTGACTGGGAATTGAACTGGTAACCCTTTGGTTCACAGGCTGGCACTAAACCCACTGAGCCACACCATCCAGAGCATATTAAAAAATATTTTGAAGCAAACATTGAAACACTAGTTTGTGGATTTCTTTTATAAAAGACAGACTTCTGAAACTATATTCTGCGCATTCTAGTCTTGAGCAAATGAGTAAATATATTAAGAGCATCCATTTCTTGTCAGGGAATGAAGGTGAAATGTGCAATGGGGAAAGTTGAGAAAGCACTGTGTGTTATATTGTCTTGGATGTAAAAGTACCAGTAAGAAGTCTGTGTGTGTGTGTAAGAAGTCTGTATGTGAGTGAGAGAGAGTAAAACAGAGAAAGAGCTATCTCAGCTTTATCTCAGCAATGTGACATCAATATCAATGAGCAAACCTCATATTCAGATTTTAGCTTTCAAATAACTTCCTTCATTCAAAGAAACTAGAAGTCCTTGGAGGAAACACTGTTTCCAGAGTTGAGTTAGAAAAGTAGAAAAGGGGTCTAAAACATTTTGTCCCAGAAGAAAAGACAGTTCTCAAACAGCAAAGTGGCAATAGATCACAGGAGCTAGTTCAAAGTGGCTTCAGTTGCCAATTCTAGAAGAATTTGTGCATCAAAATAAATAATGGTATTTATTGATCATTATTGAATAAAGAGCATATGAAATCACTTATAAATGAATAAATTTATAAATGGTGAGAAAATAATATTCTTTTTTGTAGTAAAATGCTAAATAATAAACACAGAAAGTTTGAAGGAGTTACAAAAACATCAATGGATGTTATGAAACTATAGTGAGAAAGAGATATTCAAGACTTTCAAAGTAACTTTCCCCCTAAATACTTGTTAAGTAAAAAGGAGTAAGAGTAACCATATGGGCAAAAACTATTGTAGGCACAAACTTAAAAAAATATTGAACTGTAATATTGGAATAAAGTACTATTTTTTGCCATCTGATATGTTGCACTGAGAAGGAAACATCACTTTTGTGATATTCCTAGCATAAGTGTACATTACCTGAATCTACCTCGGTGAAACTTAAATTGACAAACATTATATAAAATAGTTGTCTATACTCCAAAAAAGATCACAATGAAAATCTAAAGAATTATGCCAGATGAATAGCAAACCAAGAACTAAACATATAGGTCATTCTGAATGCAATTCATGACTGGAGGGAAAACGTTTCTATACAGGCCATTATTGGGATACTTGATGACATTTGAATATGGACTATATATTAAATAATAGTGTTGTTTCAGTGCTGTTTTCAGATTTTGATAACTGCTTTGTAGGTATGTAAGAGAATGCCCATGTTCTTAAGAAAGATGCACTGAGTATTTAGGGTTAAAGAGGATACATAATTTATATACATAATTTACATGTCTTTAACTTACACTCAAATGCTTTATTTAGAATGACATGCACACATATGCAAATATATATAAATAGGTCAATAAGGCAAAAGGAGAAAATATAAACAGTAGACGAATCTGGTTAAAAAGTATATGAGAATTCCTTTTAGGCTTCTGTGTAATTTTCTGTGAGCTCAAAATTAGATCAAATTGAAAATTTGAAATATAAGTAAAAATGTTAAAGACAAAATTTATGAAAGAGGAAGGAAGATAAGAGAGACACAAGTAGCTTTAAAATAATAGAGATATTTGGTTCCTAAATATCATGATGGTTCACAAGTGTTCATTTTACCATATTTCACAACTTTTATGTGTTTCTTAGACATTTGAGTGAATTTTATCACATATTACACACTAAAAAATAGGGTGTAAGAAAAAGCACAAATGATATTAAACGATTGCCAGATACACAATTGGAAATTTCTTTTTAATGAGTTTTATTTTATTGTTTATCACTGAAAGAAGTCACCAGAAAATTTAAGTAGTACAAAAAATATGGAGGGAAAATGATTAATTAATTTCAAAAAACAGATTATCAAGGAGAGTGACATTTCTGCCCAAATACAGTGATATTAGAAACAACAATGTGTGGTATTAGAAGGTCTGAATAATTGCTTCCCAATTTTTTTTTATTTTAAGTAAACAGCCAACTTATACTATACAACAAAATAAATTCAAGATAGATAAAAGACCTAAATATGAGTCGTGACAACATAAAAGTCAAATGAAAAATAATATAGTGCATCAGAGTGAGCAATATTACCTTCCTCAGCTCTGCATGTTAAATATTTTTCTCAAAATAGATCATATGACCTATGTAAATCATAGGATAATAACTCATATTTACAGATAACTTAAATGGTTACATGAATGTAATGATGCCAAATGCATATATTAGGGCTATTGAGCCTATTTTTCCCTCTGAGGAAATGGAAACTAAGACATTTTATATAGTTGCCCCAGGTCACAGTTCTAGTTGGTGACAGATCTGGGACTCAAATCTGTCCCAAACCCAACAACATTCCTAGTCTCTATCAGCAGCCTCACTGTCCCAGAACTCTATGTTACAGTAAAAATCTTTGACAATGTGCAGTGACTATTAGAAAACTAGCCTTCCCTAAGTACCTGGAAGGCTGTTGCCTCTTGCCACAAGTCAGCCTGAGTCTCATTTCTGATCTAGACAAGTTCTATTACGTAAATAACAAGGAGACGAAGATGAGTTAATTAAATATCAAAATGTTATAACACATTAATGATATCTCTAAATTGTGGAATTCTTTTTGTTTTTTTAAAGTTTTCATAATCATTAGCTTTTCTAAAATTAATATTTGAAAAGAAATAAAACATAAATGAAGGAATAACAGTACTCAGAGGTCTAGCGTTTTTTCCTTAGAATATGACCACAACATTTTAACAAAGGGAATTGTTTTTACTTTAATTATAGGAAGGGAAACTTGCTGGATCTGGCAAACACAGTGGCAATCATTTGCTTGGCAAAGATCCCTTCCAGCCATGATGGGCCAGTTTCCATTACATTATGAAAAAAATACTGACTGGAAGTGGTGTTGTATAACTAGGCAGATCCCACAATGATGCTAATTAACATTAGCGCATCAGACGGCTTTGTCAATTCAAGTGATCATCATGTCAGAAACAGTCTAACACTAGAATGACTCTGCAAGTAACAAATGGCAAAAACTTCTACTTCTGTTATGACATGGAAAACATGTAGTTAATAATTTGAGAAATATGTTCTTTCAAGTGAAGGAAAGTTTTGCTTAATTTGTTACTCTGAATGATCCACAAATATGTTTACTGTCTATTTTAAATAATTAGACACAGCCATAAAAATAGCTGAATGAGATTTTGTCAATAAATATAATTTTGTAATGTTTAAAATACTTTAAGTATAACTAAAGGGAAAGAGAAATAAAATTGAAACATCAGAATGGTAAGAATAACAAAAAAGTGAGAAAATATCAGAGATAAGGGTTGTAATATGAAGAAATTCTAATAAAGCACTGCAAGCAGGGACTGTAAAAAGTATACCAGTTGCATTCTACACCTGACTTTTCATTCACTATTCCTTATTTTACCCAAATGTATGATGACTACTATTACGTCTTTGAGGCGTAGGCCATTAATTTAACATTATATATAAAAATAGTCCTGATTGATGTGGTCAGGTGGTTGGGAATTGATTCTTGAAGTGCAGGGTCATCTGCTGGACTCTCAGTCAGGTCACATGCCTGGGTTATGGGTTCAGTCTCCAGTGCGGCGTTTACAAGGGGTAACTGATCAATGTTCCTCTCTTACACCAATGCTTTTGTTCCTGTATTTCTCCTTTCCTTCTCTTCTCTCTACAAAATAAGTAAGTATAAAATCTTTAAAAATATACATGCATCAATATTTCTACTATTAATACTAATAGCACACATTTAGCAAGCACTTATTAGAAACTGTTAAGCCACTTCAAAAACATTAGTATTTACAATTTATAATAGTCCTGATATTATTCTTTTTGAAGTTCAAGTAATTGTGTGTGCATGTGTAAGTGTGTATTATAAGTGTGTATTATATCAAAGAAAGAAATGCTTATATACAATCAATAAATTGTATTTCATGTACAATTTATCACATAGTATCTCTTACTGAAATAAATGTATTCAAAGTTTACTTAAGATAAAAACGAAAAATTTTTTACAAGATATGGGCAGCAGCAAAGACATTGTCTTAGCACTTCTAAACCTTGAAAAATTACATACTTAACAGTTATTATTTTTTTATTAAAACACAACAGATTTTAAAAGCATTATTAGAAATACTTTCCCATTAACTGTTTCAAGCAAGATATATACTCATATAACAATAATAATCTTGTTATAGCCTTTAGATAATGATAATTATAAGAGGAGGAATAATATTTTAAATCAAATGAACGGATAAGCAAAGCCTTATCCCAAGGCTTTGTAAGGGTAGCTCTTACAGGTACTTAAAAGTGAACAGAGTGGCATCATCAGCATGGTGGAATAAAAGTTTTACACCATTTCTTCCCAAATAACACATGTTTAGTCAATCACCACCGAGGAGAGATCTTTGTGAAAGCACAGTGGAGAATTCCAGAACACAACTGGAGCAAAAAGTCTGAGATTGAACACATTTAAAAGACTAAGGGAAACAGCCCTGGCTGATGTATGTAGCTCAGTGGATTGAATGCCAGTTTCCAGTCAGGGCACATGCCTGGGTTTCAGGCCAGGTCCCCAGTAGGGAGCGTGCAAGAGGCAACCACATATTGATGTTTCTCTCCTTCTCTTTCTCCCTCCCTTCCCCTCTAAAAATAAATAAATAATTTTTTTGAAAAAAGAAAAAAAAGACTAATGGAAACGGTTTCACTTTATCTGTGTTACTTCTGCCCTAAAATCACACAGAGAACTTGGTCCCTGATTCTTCCTGCAGGGGTAAGTGAGAATGACTTTGGCTTCCACAGCTGTGTGGGATGTTGCCCAAGATACTCACATCTTTCTCACCCCATTCAGAAAAATGAAGCGTGTTGCACAAGTGGGCTGTGGAAAGGGGCTGAGAGAACAGCAGAAGGTTCGGGGAGGGCGTTAAAAGTAGGCAGGTCCTAGTAGCTGTGTTGTGGACACCATCAATAAGCCTGTCCAGGAGCTGCCGCGGGCCTGTTGAAAACAGATCCCACCTATGGCCTATAGGCATTCTCAATACTCCACTCATCCTGTCCTCCCCTCCGCTCCCTGATTTAATTGCTGGTTTCCTGAGGGCACTCTCTGTGGCAGAGAGAGCTGGCCTTTGCAGACAGCTAGTGAACACTGGCAGAAAGCCTGCCCAACTCTGTGGAATTAGGAGAAACCACAGAAATTAAAGCATCCAGCACCTCCCTAGGGAAAGCAAAAGGGAAGCTGTCAGCATTCTGTGTGGCTTTTCAGGATGGAGAGAAGGTATGCACCTTTACAATACCCCAAAACAGGATGCAAAAAGTGTGGAGCATTGTAGTCAAAGAAGAAATATGAGAAAACATCAGAATCCCTAACAGGCATGATGAAAGGTATTTAGTCCCCAAAGCCAGTCAATAAAGAGTAGGGGAGATGACTGACAAGTCTTTCAATATTTTATGGATATAACACCCAAAGCACAGGCAACAAATTTTATTCTCGGTTATTTATTTTTTATAAATAAGTGAGACTACATCAAATTGAAAAGATTCTGCACAGTGAGAGAAAAAAATAACAGAATAAAGAAGCAACCTGCAGAAAAGAAGAAAATATTTGCAAACCATGTGTTAGTTAAGAATTAACACCCAAATATGTAGGAAACTCACACAACTCAATAGAAAACAAAAAGAAAAATAAATAGACCAATTAAAATATGGGAGGAGACCTGAATAGACATTTTTCCAAAGAACACCAACAAATGGCCAATAGGTACATGAAAAGATACTCAACATAGCTAATCATCAGGAAAATGAAAATCAAAACCAGGATGAGATACCACCTCACATCTAATAAAATGGCTGATAAAATTGTCAAAAAGACAAGAGATAAAATGTGTTGGTGAAGATGTGGAGAAAAGGGAACCCTGTGTAATTTTGGTGGGAATGTAAATTGATAAAGCTGCTAAAAAAGAGAGTATGGTGTTTTCTCAGTAAGAAACTATAGTGGAACTATCACTTAAGAAATTAAATCACTATCTCAAAAAAAAAAATGCAGTGCAGCATTTACTGCAGATTTATTTACAATAGCCAAAACATGAAACAACGTCAGTGTCCATCAATGAATGGAAAGACTAATAAAACATGGCATGTGAACATATATATACATAATGGGAAATTATTCAGCCATGAGAAAGGAGGAAATCCTACCATTCGTGATAACAGGGATAAGCTTCCTTGAGAGCATTATGCTAAGTGAAGTAAATCAGAGAGAGAGAGAGACAAATACTGTGTGATATTACTACATGTGTAATATAGAAAAGCCAAATTCATGTGAACAAATTGTAGAATAGTGTTTACTAGGGACTGAACGATAGGGAAAAATGGGAAACCATTGGTCAAAGTATACAAACTTCCAGTTACAAGATGAGTAAGTTCTGGGATATCTAGAATATACAGAACATTTATTACACAAAATAATGAATGTAATTGGCAATACTATATTATATACTTGACAGTTGCTAAGAGAGTGGATCTTACATGTTCTCCATACACACATGCAAAAAAGTAAGTAATCATGTGGGGTGATAGAGATGTTTACTAACTTTATGTGGTAATCATTTCACATTATATACATGTACCAAAACGTGATGTTGTACACCTTGAACCTACATAATATTTTATGCCCACCATATCACATTAAAGCTGGGGGAGAGGTTTAAACAGAAAAATATATGAGTAAATGAATAAAACTTAAAGAAGAATTGACAGAAATCATTAATACCATATTTTCATCTACCAAAAACAGTGGAGATAAAAAAGAATGTTCAGTACCTATACAACAGGTCAAGTATTAGAGTTGATCAATTGATCAACTGTAGACATTGAAGGTTTAGCCACTATAAGCTAAATATATAAGCCCCTGAGAAAATTAGAATCCTCAGCACAAGTGTTGCATTAGAGAAAGACACCTCATATCTTGAAGAATGTGTCTAGACATTTTAAAAATAATTAAATATTTTCTATTTGTATTTTCATAATAACAAGTATTTTTAAATTGCAAGGTCAAGCATGGTAAGAGTGTTCAAACTCCATCAATATTTATAAATTTAAAGACCTCTTGTCTATGTTCAGTATTTATAAATTCTGACTAAGAACCAGCAATCTTTCAATTTGATAGTTTTATCCATATGAAATATTTTTGTCATAATCTTCTAAATAAGCATCTAGAATCACCAGAGCAGAAATGTAAACATTATAGACAAACACAAACCAAATCATAAACCAACACCACACTAAATAACACTTTCTAACTCAGATGTATTATTTTTATTCATTTGTCAAATATTTGCTAAATTTTACCAAGGGCCGAGGTTGTAGATATACAGGTGACCCTACTTCAGTTGTTGTTTTAGAGAATTTTGCCTGAGAAGAAAAAAAAAAAGTATTACTTTGCAAAGCTGTGTTATCAAAATGTTAAACGAATGCTTTGATTTCTGGAAATATCTTAGCCATTGAGAGGAGAATGAGAAGAATAGAGACCCTCGTTTTTTAAAGGGTACATTTTTCAAGTTACATAGTGTGTATTACCTGTAATAAATTTGCCTGATGGGTGTGAGTAGTGTAGATATTATTGGATTCCTCATTATTCTTGTGATTAAAGTCTCTGAATGAAGGCCCCAGGGATCTACATTTGAATCAAACATTCCATGATTCTAGTAATGACCATTGTTTTGGGAACTGTTTGAGAACCACTATTTTGTTCAAAGTATTACTGCATGTTGCATACATGTTACTAAAATAAGAGTGAATAAATGAAAAGATAAAATTACCCCTTTTAAATTTCAGATAAAACAACAATTCAGTCCTCTTTGTTATCTTGAATGAATAAAATTAGGTAAATCAATTGTATATTTTAATATTTTTATATATTATATTTTATTTTGTTTTCAGGTGATTAAAGGTAAAACTTAATTTTCCTATATGGTTGGTTCCTTTTTCATTTTGCTGATTTTTTCTTTAGCTGTGCAGAAGCTTCTTATTCTGATGAAGTCCGGTTTGTTTATTCTTTTCTTTGTGTCCCTTGCTCTAGGGCACATATTGGTGAAAATATTACTGCATGGAATATCTGAGATTTTCCAACCTATGTTCTCCTCTAGGACTTTCATGGTTTCATGGCTTATATTTAAGTCTTTTATCCGCCTTGAGTTTATTTTTGTGTATGGTGTAAGTTGGTCGTCAAGTTTCATTTTTTTTGCATGTAGCTGTCCAGATCTCCCAACACCATTTGTTGAAGAGGTTATTTCTACTCCATTTTATGCTTCTGCTCCCTTTGTCAAATATTAATTGACCACAGAGACATGGGTTTATTTCTGGGCTCTCTATTCTGTTCCATTGATTTATGTGTCTGTTCTTATGCTAGTACCAGACTGTTTTGATTACAGTACCCTTGTAGTATAGTTCGATATTGGGTATTGTGATCCTTTCTACATTGTTCTTCTTTCTTAAACTTCGGTAGCTATTTGGGGTCACTTATGGTTCTATATAAATTTTGAAATGTTTGTTCTATATCTATGAAATATGTCATTGGTATTTTAATAGGGATTATGTTGAATCTATAAATTGCTTTGGTAATATGGACATTTTGATGATGTTAATTCTTCCCATCCATGAATACAGTACATGTTTCCATTAATTTGTGTCTTCCTTAATTTCTTTCTTCAGCGTTGTGTAGTTTTCTGAGTACAGGTCTTTTACCTCCTTGGTAAGGTTTATTCCTAGGTACTGTTTTTTTGTTGTTGTTGCTATAGCAAATGGGATTTTTTTCCTGATTTCTGATTCTGATATTTCATTGTTGGTGTACAAGAGGGCTTTCAAAAACTATTCACCAATGATATATCAAAGAAGGGTTTGATCTCCAAAATATATAAAGAACTCACTTGACTCCACTCTAGGAAGATAAACAACCCAATTAAAAAATGAGCAAAGGACCTGAACAGACACTTCTCCAAGGAGGACATACAGAGGGCCCAGAGACATATGAAAGGATGCTAAGCATCACTAGCCATCAGAGAAATGCAAATTAAAACCACAATGAGATACCACTTCACATGAGCAAGAATAGCCATCATAACCAAATCAACAAACAAGTGTTGGTGCGGATGTGGAGAAAAGGGAACCCTAGTACACTGTGGGTGGGAATGCAGACTGGGGTAGCCACTGTAGAAAACAGTATGGAATTTCCTCAAAAAAGTAAAAATGGAACTGCTTTTTGACCCAGTGATTCTAGTGAGGGATTATACCCTAAAAATCCAGAAATACCAATTCAAATGAATCTATGCAACCCAATGTTCATAGCTGCACAATTTACAATAACCAAGTGTTGGAGGCATCCTAGATGCCCATCAGTAAATGAGTGGATCAAAAAACCATGATACATTTACACAATGAAATACCACACATCAGAAAGAAAGAAGGAGTCCATACCATTCGCAACAGCATGGATGGAACTGGAGAGCATTATGCTAAGTGAACTAAGCTAGGTGGTGAAAGACAAATACCATATGATTTCATCTGTAAGGGAAGACTAGTCAACAGAACAATCAAACAAGTAAAATGTAATCAGAGACATTGAAGTGAAGAGCAAAATGAGAGTGAACAGAGAAGGGGGGAGGAGATGATGGAGGGAAATGGGGAAAGGGTGGTCAAGGAATGTAAATGCAGGACTCATGGACAAAGCCAAGGGGCTGTGGGATCAAGGTTGGGGCATAGGGATGGGAGGAGTGATGGTAATGGTTGGGGGAAAATGGACAAAATTGTACTTCAACAACAATAAAAAGAATAAAGGAAAAAAGGTAAAACTTAAGGTGCTGGCAAAATCATGTGTCCTCCAAGAATGCAGTGAATGGTTATGCAAAATTATAAGAACTTTCACTTATATTGCATTTGCTTTCATTACTAAAGAATTCTATGATTTTTTCCAAATGTTTAGGGGTTTTGTGTGCTTATTATATTGTGAGATACTGCTTTTAGGAGTGTGAGAACACTGGGACTGAAACTGCTTTGAGATGAGTTAGATCTTTAATTTGCTCTTCAAATAAGTTTGATATATGTATCCTTTCTGCTTTTGCTGGAAAAATGCTAGCTTCATATATAAATCCATGTTTTCTTCTTCTTGAGCACACTGCCAAACTATGTTTTTCCCCTTCCAGTGTACTTTAGTACGTCAATATGACTAAATTTTAGCCTATGGAATACCAGCCAAGCTGTATGTTCTGCTTCATGGGTTAACCCATTAAAGTTTTTCATGCACCTGATCCCATGTCCTTTTTCCTGTTTAGCTCTTTGTATTAAAATCAATATACAGGATCTTGCAATCCAAGCTTATGACTTTGGATGACTGTGGAGTTGAGCAACCCACTGTCATAAGCATTCATTAAATACTGCTAAATGAGCAAGAAACACTTTTATTTTGCTTGAGACATTATATATTTAAGAGCATGTTTACTGTGCCTATTTTACTCAATATACACACAAATATAATTAATAAAAATTCATGCATAATATAAGATTTTAATCAGCCTGTATTAAAACATATTTCCTAATGTTGGCAAAGTACTTTTCATAAAGATTTTGAGGGTAATGAAACCATAATATGGAGTTTTTGCTTTACCCACAGAGGTACCGATATCTGGAAAAAGCATCAGCTCAAAACATACAGTAAAAAGAAGTTAGACAAATTGCAAGTCGGCAGCTTTCCTGAACATAATCAGGTTTCTGAGTTTGCAAACCAAGCACTTGACATAAAATCTAAGAGACTGGTGTCCATGGGAGAAATGAAACTGGAGCCTTCACTTAACCAGGGAAGATTCACCTGGAAACCAGTGAGAAGAATTCAAGTAGGGTGACTGGTGAATAGGCAGACTGAATGTTCACTGACAAAAAATGGTTGAAGCTCCTACAGTCTGAAAATATAAGGGGAGTTCATATACTCATACAGCTTTTCTGTAAAACCCTACTAGGCACTCACAGAAAAAGACTGCCAGAGTCCTAAAGTAATCTCCCTCATGGTATGTAACTGCAGGAAGAGGAAAGCTACTGCAATAGAGGCATTGAATTCCACTGGAACAACTTTCCCACATATCTCTATAGAAAAAAAAAGTTATCTGGTCAAAGTCAACAAAGACTGTAACCTTCAGGACACTGGTGAAAATCCAATGTAATTGAGGGAGGAGAACAGGAAATAACACTTGTACTTAGAGAAGAGGAGACATAGGTATTACGGACCATCAGAAATGAGCAGCATAGCAATACTCTAATTTTAAGAATGGATAGGACAACTAAACAGAAAATCAACAAGAAAATAAAAGACTTAAACAACACTATAAATCTTACAGAAACAGTGGGACACTTCTTTCAACAAAAGTGGAATACACATTCTTCTCAATTACACATAGACCATTCTCTAGACTACCCCATATGCTTGTCCATAAAACATGTCCCAATGGAGTTAAGAGAATTAAAATAATCTAAAGTGTGTACCGCAATCAAAATGGAATAAAATTATAAATGATACAGAAGAAAATATTTAAAAATATTCACAAAATATGGAAATTAAACAACACACTCAGAAATTATTGATGGGTCAAAAGAGAAATAACAAGGAAAATTAGAAAATAATTTGAAATAAATGTAAATGAAAGCACAACATACTAATGAATTAAAATGCTTAGCAAGAAATTTATATCTGCAAATTTTTCTATTTAAATGATAATTATTTCAAATTAATAAGTTAAATTCCATCTTAAAACCTAGGAAAAGCAAAGCAAAATCAATCAAGAGCAAGTGTAAGGAAGGAAGTAATAAGATAAAAGTTGAAATAAGTAGGGATTTCAAAAGTAACAGATAAAATCAACAAAATAAAAAGTTGGTTTGTTGAAAAAATAAAAAATATTAAAATTATTTAACTAGGTTGAAAAAGAAAAAATTTGAATTGCTATAATCAAGAAAAAAAAGGGAACTTACAACCAAACTTGCAGCAATAAAAAAATACTAAGTATATTATAAAAAATTGTCAACAAATTAGAAAGTCTAGGTGAAATGGAAAAAATCTCTGGAAAAACAGAAATGCATAAAATGACAATAAGAATTAGAAATTTGAATGAACTCCAATGAATTAGCAATTTTTAAATTTCTCACAAAGAAAAGCCAAAGGTCACATGACTTGTGAAATGTACCAAGAATTTAAAAAATAATTAACACCAATCTTTTTCAAGTTCTTATCTACCTATCAGCTATCATCTATCTATTTGAAGAAAGAGAAGACACTTTCTAACTCATTCTGTAAGCCCAGCAATACTCTGTTACCAAAGCTAGACAAAGGTATCTAAGGAGATAAAAATTTACAGGTCAAAAATTCTTATTAATACATACACAAAAATTCTCAGCAAAATATTAGTAAATCAAATCTAACAACATAGTAAGAGGATCCATTATGACAAAGTAAGATTATCTCATGAACACAAGGCTGGTATAACATACAAATACCAATCACTGTATTTCATCTAAATAGAATGAAAAATAAAAAACACATACCTATCTCAATAGATGCAAAATATTTGACAAAATTTAACAGCCTTTTATAATAATAATTAAAAAAAAACTACAAACTAGAAATAGAAGTGAATTTCCTCAACCTGATAAAGGACATCATTGAAAACCCCACAATTAACGTTGTCTCCATCTGTAAAAGAGCAGATCAAAAAACTGTGGTGCATTTACACAAAGGAAGTTTATGCAGCAGAAAGAAAGAAGAAGCTCCTATCCTTTTCAGCAGCATGGATGGAATAGGAGAGCATTATGCTAACTGAAATAAGCCAGGCAGTGATAGACAAATATCATATGATCTTACCTATAAGTGGAACCTAATCAATAAAGCAAACAAGTGAGCAAAATAGAACCAGAGACATGGAAATAAAGAACAAAGAAACAGTAACCAGAGGGGAGTGTGGAGGAGGATAACAGGGGAAAGATGGGGAAGGGTCAAGTCAAGGAACATGTATGAAGGACTCATGGTTACAGACAATGCTGAGGGGGACTGAATGTGTGACAAGGGGTTTGGGCAGAGCAGGGAAGAGTAATGGGGGAACAATGGAGACAACTGTAATTGAACAACAATAAAAAATTTTAAAAGTAATGAAATGTTGGATATAGATAGGATCTATACTCTCTTGGTTGTACTCAACATTAACCATACATTCTTGTCAGGGCAGTTAGCAACAGGAGAAAAAAAACATTTACATTAGAAAAAATTAAGTAAAATTATCTCCAACCACAGAACTACTAGGACTAATAAACAAGTTAAGCAAAGTGGCAGAATGCAGGATAATTATGTAGCCCCAAATCGATTTTATTTCTAGATACTAGCAATGAACAAAACAAAGAAAATTAAATTAAGTAAGCAATTCTATTTATAATAACATCAAAGATAATAAATTAAGAATAAATTTAATCATAGTAGTACAAAATTAGTATAATGAAAACTACAAAACAATATTTTTAAAAAAATTAAAGAAGACCTAAGTGAATGGCAGGCAGCTCATTCTAAGGACCAGAGAAGGTTTGATATTGTTAAAATGACAACAAATTGAAACTCTAAATTGATTTACAAAATTGAGTGCAATTCATCTCAATATTCCATTTGGATTTCTTGCAGAAATTAACTAAATCTATAATTCACAAGTAAATGAAGAATCCTAGGATAGCTAAAACTATCTGGAAAAATAAGAACAAAATTTGAGGATTTACACTTCTTGATTTCAAAACCTACTATGAAGGCTACATTAATATAGGATTGTGTCTTACTGGCATAAAATACACATATTAGTCAATGAAATACACTTAAGGATCCAGAAATAAATGTATTATGTCAATGGTCAGATAATTGTTATTAAGGATATCAAGATAATTCAGTGGGGAAAGAATACTTTTGTTCAATAAGTGGTTCTGAAACAATTGGATATCCATATAAGAATGAAGCTGTATTTTTATTTCATACAATATTCAAAGGGAAATAATTAATGTCAATCAAAAACCTACTATAAAACTCTTAGAGGAAAGTATAAGTGTAAATCTTTGTGTTTTTGGATTAGCCAATAGGTTCTTAGGTATGACATTTAAAACATAAGCAACATGCCCACCTCAAAAGAAAAGATAAATTGGACCTCATGCAAGTAAAAGTTTTTGTGATTCAAAGGACACCACTGAGAAAGGAAAGAGGATGAGACAACTCAAATATCTGTAAGTCACATATTTGATGTGTCTTCTTTTCAGAATATGTAAAGAACTCTTAAAAGTCAACAGTAAACAGACAAGCAACCCAATCAAAAATCAAGGAAAATAGATATTAACAGCTAAGTTTCCAAAAAAGATATACAAATGACCAACAAGCTCATGGAAAAGTGTTCAATGTCCCTAGTGATTAGGAAAATGCAAAACAAAACCACAATACATACTTCTTCACTCCCACCTTGATAGTTGCAATAATTTAAAAAAAAATAAAAATTAAAAATGGAAATAACAAGTGTTAACATAGATATGGGGAAATTTTAACTAAGGCAATTTAAAATTTGAAATGGAACTAGTAGAGACATAAAACTGTACAAATGTTTTTGGGAGACAGTCTACAGTTCCTCAATAGTTAAAGCATAGAGTTTCCATATGAACCTGAAATTTTACTCTTAGGTATATACCTAAAATAATTAAAAATATATCTTGTCCTCAAAGTTCATAGTAGTATAAAGTCTAACTTTAATTTATCAGTATCCACCACATACCTCTGTTGAGATATAATAAAACTTTGAATATTGTCAATGAGATTAAAAGATTTATATGTGTGCCCTGTAATGACTCCTCTAGAGAATCTTCTGTGAAATAACAGTTCTTTATTTCCTCTCTCCCCTATTCTCCTGATTTCTCCTTGTGCTGGGTCTCTCCATGTTTGGTAGGAGTCCAGTGATTAGCTTTGGTAATGGTCCTGAGTTTGCAAATGACAAAGCGATTCCCCACATGCAGTTCATGTGGCAAATCACAGACCTGAGGATGAGCTGGTCATGCTGAGAACCGTTGTGCTTGTTGGAATTCCACTGATGGCAAAGATGTGAAATGAATTCAGTAAAATGCCCGGTCTTCTTCTCCAAAGGGAAAATCTGCTCATGCATGATGACTTCAGAAAGCTCTTTTGTCATTTCCCTGTAGTTGGCCTTGCTTTCTTCCTGATGCTCTCACAGGTCTTTAATCATATGTTCATTTACCATTAAGGCTTGACAACCAGCTTCTAAAAATTGCCCCAAAACTTCTCTAAGCAACTTCATTTTATTGTCAAGATATCTTTTTATGTTTGTGTCATCTAAAAAAGCTCAGGCACATGCTAGTAGACAAGCACTGACCTGAAATCACACTGCCTGGGCATTTCAGGGGTAGTTTGTCATGTCCACTTCAGCCAAGGACCACAGCTGCCCAAGCTCAGCCACCTTCTTACTCACCTTGTTAATGGACACTTCAATGGGGTTCAGGTCAGTGTGGCGTTGGTACATCATCGGTACTCAGAAGTTCATAGCAGCATCATTCATAATAACAAAAAAGTGGTAATAACCAAAATTTTTGTAAACTAATAAATAGATAAGCAAAAATATTATGTCAATAAATGAAATATTATGCAACCATACAAAGGAATTAAATACTGATACATGCTATTGTGCACACAAATTTTGAGAATATTATGCTAAAGAAGATAGTCACAAAAGCCACATACTATGTAATTTTACTTATATAAAATATTCAGAAACTGGCAAATCTGTGGAGACAGAAAGTAGATTAGTGTAATGACTGCTAAGATGTATGGGATTGGGGGGGAGGGATAAAAATGTTCTGGAATTAAGTAGTTGTGATGGTTGCAAAATCTTGCAAATGTGCTAAAAATACTAATTGTATACTTAAACAGAGTGAATGTTATGGTATTTAAATTATATGTCAATAGGAATAAAAAAGGGCATTGATGTATTAAGGGAAAATGATGGACAAAGAAACAATGTAAACACAGAACAGAATAAAGTTGGAATTGTTATATAGATGCCAGACAGAATAGGCTTCAGAAGAAATAATATTATTAGGCATAGATTAAACATTACAAAATGATAAATGGGTCTATTATCTAGTAATAAATAAAAATCTTAATATGTGTTCTCCCTAAAATAATTTCTAATATGTAAAGCAAGATATTATATAAATGAAAGGAGAAATAAACAGTGAACAAATATTTCAATATTTGACATTACTCTCTCAGTAATTAATAAGTGACCAGAACATCAGTAATGTAGGCGTGTCCTGAAAATCAATACTAAAGAGCTTGACCTCAATGTCTACATAGAAAGCTTTACTCAACAGCAGAATACACATTCACAAGTGTGCAAGGAATATTCAACAATATATCGCATAGCTGAGCCCATAAAAAATGACTTTACATATTTAAGTGAATACAAATAATAAAAAAGAAATTCTCAGACAATAACAAATTAAGAGAACATATAAATATCAATAAATATCTATAAAATCCTCCAATATTTCAATATTTAGAAAACAATATACCTCTAAATAACAAATGTGGTAAAGAGGAAATCTCTAAAGAACAAAAATATTTTTTTGAATTGAATGAAATTGAAAACACAGAACATAAAATTTGTCAGATGCATCTAAAATAATGCTCAGTAGAAAATATATAGCATCAAATTCTTATAGTAGTGAAGAAGAAATATTTTACTTAAATCAGGAACTTAAGTTTCCACCCTACCAATCAAATTAGAAAAGGACAAATTGCACAGAAGCATGCAGAGAGAAGAAAATAACAGTACAAGGCAGTGAAATTGAAAATAGAAAAACAAGAGAAAATATCAATAAAAGCAAATGTTGTTTCTTTTATAAAACTCAGTAAAATTAATACAACTCCAGATAACTGAACATGATCCCAGAACCCCAAGTCATTAAAATTATTAACAAGAGATTATAAGCAAGTATATTCATATAAGTTCACCAATTTAGATGGTATGGACCATTTCTGAACAGACAAGAACTACCAACATTCAATCAAGGTAACTCTATTATGCCAAGAACATACAACTGGGAAAAGATAGTTCCTTCAATAAAAGGTGTTGGGGAAATTGGGTATAAAAATGCAGAAGAATGAAATTGGATCCTTACTCACACTATATACAAAATTATTAACTCAATATAGTTTAAAGCCTTAGACATCAAACCTGAAACTACAAACAACTGAAGAAAACTATGGAGGCAGGGAGAACTTTTGTCATTGGTCTAGGAAATTATTTTTTTTTAATTTTGGATTATAATTGTGCATTTATTAATATCAGAAGCCAGCGATATGAGAAGGTGGAGAGTAAGAATCCTTGAGTTTTCATAAGCAAGTTTAAATAGGAAAAATGAGGGAATTTGGGAGGGGAAAATTCCTAGGAGGATAGATGTGTTGTTTTTCTTGGGAGGGAGGGCAGAAAGGGCAGGCAACTGATTGGTGTTTCTCTTTCACATCAGTATTTCTGTCTTATTCTATCTCCCTTCCTCTCTCTTAAAAAAAAATTATTGTTCAATTACAGTTGTCCCTATTTCCCCCCATTATTTTCCCCTGCCCTACCTACCCCCATCTCCCACATTCAATACCCTCCCCTTTTTTTTGTCCATACACATGGGTCCTACACATGTTCCTTGACTAGACCCTTCCCCTTCTTTTCCTGTTATCTCCCTCCCCTCATCCCTCACTGTCAGTTTGCTCTTTATTTCCCTGTTTCTGGTTCTATTTTGCTCACTTGTTTGCTTTGTTGATTTTTTGAAATCATATCTCTTTTTTTTTAAGATATGACCTCAAAACATAGCAAAAATAGCAAAAATGGACAAATTGGATTGCATCAAAGTAAAAAGTTTCTGGATACCCAAAGAAGCAATCAACAGAAGAAAGAGACAACTTATAGAATGGGAGAAAACATTTGCTAACTATATATTTGATAAGGGGTAAATATCCAAAATATATAAAGAACTCAAAGAACTCAACAGCAATAAAAATATACCCTGATATAAAAATGGGCAAATAAACTTAATGCACATTTCTCAAAAGAAGATGTATAACTGGCCAAGAAGTGTGTGAAAAGGTGCTCAACTTAACTAATTATCAGGGAAGTTCAAATCAAAACCACAGTGAGATATTATCTCACACCTGTAAGAATATTATCAAAAAGGCAGCAGATAAAAAATGTTATAGAGAAGAATGTGGAGAAAAGGGAACCTTTGTGCATTATTGGTTGCAATGTAAACTGGTGCAGGCACTGTGGAAAACAGTGTGGAAGTTCCTCAAAAACTTAACAATAGAACTACTATATGACCAAGCAATCCCACTTATGGGTATTTATTCCAAAACAAAACCCATTAATTTGAAAAAATATGCATTTGTATGTTGATCGCAACATTATTTACAATAGCTAAGAGATGTAAGCAACTTAAGGGTCCATTAATGAATGAATGGATAAAGAGAGTTTTTTATATATATATGTTATTATAACATATATGTGTTATTAACATATAAATATGTTATTCAACCATAAAAAAAGGTAAAATGTTTTCATCTGTGACAATATGGATGGACCTTGAGGGTATTATGTTAACTGAAATAAGTCATGCAGAGAAAGAGAAATACCATATGATCTCTTTTATATGTGGAATCTAAAAACAATAATAACAACAAAAACCAAAGAAGAAAACACACAAACTCATCGTAAAGAGAACAGATTGATGGTTGTTGAAGAGAGGCAAGGCTGGAATGGGAAAAATGGGTAAACACTGTTTTTTAGTTTCAAGAAATTGAATAAGAGTTAAAAAATGAATGTGGGAGAATGTAAGAGCAGTATTAAAGAAAAAATAAGACATTTAGATAAGGTAATTGTCACCTAATTCTCTGAGAGTAAAGAAATATGATATTTCTTATGATTTATATATATATACACACACATATGTATATTCCTATAATATATATTCTTAGAGGAAGACAGGAAAATAATTAGTAATTAATACCTGATGGTTTTTATTAAATGTGTGGAAATAAAATATACTATAAAGTAATAGGAAAACAAACTTTGCAATAAATTTAAATATTTAAGAATTTTGAACTATGTTAAAAAAACATCAGTAAAATAATTTTCAAAAACAGTGATGTTTTATTTGAAGTAACGATGAGCTTATGATTTTGAAGAAGACTACCTTTGGAAGATCTATACCATTTAATAACAATGGCCCACAGCTCAAAAACTAATCTAGAAAAGAGCCCTGGCTGCCGTGGCTCAGTGCTTGCCTTTGAACCAAAGGGTAGCCAGTTCAATTCCCAGTCAGGGCACATGCCTGGGTTGTGGACCAGGTCCTCAGTAGGAGGCTCACGTGAGTGTCAATGACATATTGATGTTCCTCCCCCTCTTTTTTCCTCCCTTCCTCTATCTAAAAATAAATAAATGTTAAAAATTCCTAATAAAGAAAAGATATAGCATCTGATGTAACATGTTTATTTTAGTAAAGAATGACTTAGAAAATAGATGTTTGAATAGTACCTTGATTTCTATAAAAATCAGTTTAGGAAAATTATTTTTAGAGCTAGTTCTTCAAAAAATAAAAAAAAGACTAATTGTATAAACAATTGCATTGTATAAACTATACTTTTTAAGATTAAAAAACTCCAGCAGTGTGTGTTTTGAATGATATATTTGTTGGAGGGGGGAAATTTAATGAGTTAACACATTGTTGTTTGTGTCTGAATAACATTATAGATAAATAAAATTGATGCTATAGCAAATTAATTTTTGTAGTGCAGATGTATGTAGTAAAATTGATGTCAATAGTGAATTAAATGGAATCAAAGTTCTTTTTTTATAAATAATGTTATATTTACCAATCATAATGTATGCAAGAAAAACTATATAAATTGTGCCCTCTGTATCATAATACTAAGAAAATACATTCATAATTCAGAAACTGGGTATATAAATGGACAGTTTATTTATGTTTCTGAGCACAAATGCTTAGGAAGCATTTTGTTTTTATTGAATTTAAAATGAAATAAGAAAGCTCTCCCTTACCTACTTTGTTCAAACTGAGCTTTTGCCTGATTAATGGTGATGAATTAATTAACACTATCTTCACAAATATGACAAATTCTAGTCTTAGCTTAGCAACATACCTAATGGGGGATAATTAAGGTAATATTGGAAAATGCCACCAACATGACAACCACAATTTTAAGTTATCTTAGTCAGTGCACCAGGAAGGGAACAAAGACTATATAATGTCACCTGGTTCAGAAATTTTTCTTGCAGTTGTCATAAATTGTCCTCTTTTAAAAGCATTACCTTGTTAGCTCATGGCAAAAATGGCCTGTATGTTAATACCTGACACTCAATTCTGTGGCCTTCTTGGAGAATTCATTTCATTGACTTCAGTTATGATTGAGCAAAGAACTATTGATTCAGACACCAAGGACTTAAGGTAATAACATTTCAAAGACCTTATAACTAATTGTATTGTCCCAATTTATTACACTATATCACTCAAGTTGTGTAATAAAGATTTATTCATAAAATAAAATGGGCATCCTTTTCATGCTGCCTAATAGTCAAAGCTATAGATTGAGACCAATATGGCTTTACATGTCTCTTTGAGGTCTCTATATTAGTGTAAAACTTGTACCCAATCAATACTACACACTGAGGGAGATTCCTGACTATTCATCTCAACTATGGCAGTCCATATATATATCAACAAAACATAAATTTTGATCTATTTTATTTGGAACAGGATATATTTATTAGAAGAAGCAACTTCAACCAGAAATGTTGAGATATATGCCCAGGAATAATGTGAAACTCTTAAACAAGTCTAAAGAAATTTATTCTTCAAAATCTTTTAGATAAAACAAAACAAAACACATTAAAATATAACTCTATCCCAAATGTTACCTCATTCTGGTTTAATCTCTTTAACATAGACTAACAATGTTTGGCATGTTGCTGAGAAAACAAAATCCAATCTTATTATTAATATCAGGATCAAATAACTTTTAAAAGAACTTCTTATTACATGGAAATAATAAATAAACCCCAAACCTCAGTGGATTCAAACAACACAGACCTATTTGCTGCTTATGCTACTTGTACCCTGAAGCTTGCATAGCAGTCTACTCCATGTTGCTTCCCTAAGTAAACAATAACATTTGATTACTTATAATAATTATAACTAGCTGTACATGAGATTTTCCCCCAATCTTCCCAGTAAATTTTTCATCATCTTACAACTTTCCCTTGTTTTCTTCTTCCAGGAGATAGACATTTCCTTAGAATATGTGCAGGTTATGAATAAAATAAAATGCACCCATTTACCACTCATCTGCCATTAATTTTCTGCCACTGGAGAGTGACCATTTATAAAGCTACAGTTTTCTAAATAATCAGCACTATTCTTCCTCAAGTTGCCAAAAGCAGCCTTTGAATTCAAAGACCATCTAGCAAAATCTTGCTTAGCTGTGAAAATAAGCCTCAGGATGCTCCACCAAGCATACAGCCAACTAGCTAAATCATTTACTATAATCCACAACAAAGAAGCTTTTAAATAGAAAAGTAACTGAGTTGGAAACTTTTCCTTATGAGCAATAGTAGCAGCAAAGCAACGGCAAATAAATGAGAGGAGTAGACACACTAGTTCATAGAACCAAAGTAGTGAGGACATTGTGATGTGTAACAATGTAGCTCTAGTGCTCAATTGCAAAGTGTATTTTAGAAAAACTGGAAAATAATGCTCAACAGCTACTTATGTGCTACTTTACTAGTAGTAAGAATTATTGACATAATTGAAAATGACAGCACAGATAGTAATTTATATACTGGAATGCCTAAGCATGAAGCTTTCTACCTTGTGCAGGTTTGTCATAAAATTGATACAAAACTGATTTTCAAAGCTGACAGATTACATTAAAGAAAGAAAGGTACATTTCCATTTTCAGCAAATGTACTGTATAAAAATCATGATATGCCTGGGAAGTAAAAATAACGACTGTCATGGCAAAACATAACTTCTATTACAATAAATAAATAAAAAATAAATAAATAAAGTTTTTAGTTACCTGTGTTACCCTGACAGCGTTGTTATTTGTGAGTAAAGAAAAAAAAACAGAAAATATGATAAGCCTTACTATATAAAATGACATAAAAGGTCATTAAAAGAGATACATTAGCTCTTGGGAAGGCCATATAAAACAGTGATTAAGAGACAGATTTGGAATTAGAAAGTGTCTATTTAAAGTCACAAGTTTTCTACTAACTAGTGTACTATTTCATGTAAGTGACTCCACTTCAAGCGTCAGGGTCTTCATCTGATATATGGGGTATTAATATCTGGTTCATTGTGGTTGAACATTTAGTAAAATACTGTAAATATAAAACTAGTATCTTGATGAGAAGACAGTGATATTTTATAATATAATAGTACGACAGAACATCCATTCACCTAGGGGTCCATAAACCTTGGTTTATCTCAATTAGAACATTAACTCAACTTCCTGCCTTTTTCAGTTATCTTTAAATCTTTCATTTTCCTTGTCCATAAAGTATGAGAAGAGAGAGAAGGTAGATAAGAATATTCATTCATTAGACTCATACACTGAGCATTTCCCATGAGCTAAGCACAGGGCACAGTGAATACAAAGATGAATAAGACAACACGTCCACTCCTCTAGATATTAACTGCCCAGGGGAGAAGTCAGAGAAGTAACAGAGTTAGCATGCTGCAGGGTAACCATCTTCACAGAGAATGGATGGAACACAGAAGAAATGAACTAAAACTTCCAGGAAGAATCAGAACTTTCTAAACCTATGAATGTTGTGTGAACTTGAGAAATATAGATATTTCTAAAGTAGTTGAAGAGGAGGAGAGTTAAATTACTTTCCAAAAGAAGAACAAATGCAAACTCAGGGATGTCTGAACAATACTGTTGAATTAGCAGGGCAATAGTAAGCTCAGTGCCACAATTGCTGAAGTCAGTCAGCCTAACCTGGTCTGGAGGTCTTATATAAGGAGGCGATGTGGAAAGTTTGATCACTATTTTTAGATATAAGCTGAACATTAAAATTGGGAAACTATTCATAAGGAACTGTGTGAAATGGTTGGATATGTAATAAATCAGCTAAATCTTGGGGCATAAAAAGGAAGTGATTACATAGGTTTCTTTTTCTGAATTTTATTTCTTTACTTTTAAAGAGAGGGGAATGGTGGGTGGCAGAGTGGGAGAGAAATATCTATGTGCAAGAGAGACATCAATTGGTTGCTTCCTGCATGCCAACAACCAGGGACCCGACCCACAACCCAGTCAAGTGCCCTGACCAGGAATCAAAAGGAGGACTTTTCACTTTGTGTGGCGACACACAATCCACTGAGCCACCTTGTCAGGGCTACAGAAGGTTCTTTATCCTGTAAATCTTTCGGAAGAACTCAGGTTTTAATCAAATATTGAGTCAAAAAAGCAAAACTGACACTTCTGAAATGTTTAGAAGAGAAACTGTAGTCAGAAGGACAGGCACAATACAAGGAGCCTAAATTACCCCTGAATCCTCCAGGTGAATGAGCAGCATGATATTTCCAGGTCACAATGCATAACCTGGGAAAGGGCTGTAAGAAAGAGAGAGGTTTCCTTTTGTAAGTACTGACATGATTACGCATATCTGGGACAAGACTGTGCACACCAAGATAAATGATAAATCAGACCTTTGCTTTACAAAATTCTTAACTCTAAAATTTCTTTTAGACACTGACTTTTATCTCTTCTCCAAACTGACCATCTGACAGTGTAACTAAAATAACTTATTTTATATGAAAAGTGATATATTTAATATAAGAGGTAAGTAACATATGTGTATTATTAAGTTCCTGATTCTATTAGAAATTAAGATTTGATCTTGTAAACCTGTTCTGAATAAGCTTTTATATAAGAATCCAGATTGCCGGTTTTTCTTTATTCACTTCATCAGCTACAAATCAAAATCAAGGTACAGATTCTCCCCTTTATTTGAGATCCCAATTACTGTTCATTCTCTCATTCGAATTGAACATGATTGTGATGCTTAACAATCTTAGTAATTATCACACAAGAGGGAAGGTGAGTTATTTTGAGATGCTCCTTAGAAAAGAGGAAAATTTGTAATATATGTCTCATAATATTCTGAGAATTTTAAAATATAAGAACTATTTTTTTCAAACCTTAGAGACAAGAAAGTTGTGGTTTTGAAATTCAAAAGAACAGTCTTTTGGAAACATTTGTTAGTGTAGGTATCATGCTGACTAAACAAATTATTGGAAAACTATAATACACATTTGAAATGTTGCATGTCATCAACTGCAATCACACACTAGTTTTTAGGTAAGTAAAGTTCAACATAAAAACTTTTTTTAACCTTTTTACTTTACTAATATTGTACTAATAATGCCTCCAACACAATCATTGTTCTCTCAGTGTGAAAACTTTAAGATGTAACAATTCTTAATCTTAGTCCCTACTATTCAATAAATTAGGCTTTACCTGTCATGTCTTATTCTATGTGACTTTCCCTTTAAATCTTAAGTAATACGTTTTATTTAAAAAATAACTCTTCTACTGGGAGTGTCATTTGCTTAGCAACACTCTTAGAGAAGATATTTGTCATAAAATGCCTTTCTAGAATTCGTTCCATGCATACCTCCTTGCACCTCTCATAGGGTCAGCTGCCATGTACTTCTCCTTCCTTTCAATTGCCATGTGCAGTCCTGTCCACACTCCTGGGTGCTGTGTTTTTGCAATACATAAAGCACACCTTTTGTCCAAATTTTTGAGGGAAAAGTAAGGATGCACATTAAACATGGGTAGTACTAATTCTGTACCTATATAAATATTTTTCATTCTTTTTTTTATGCTTATGCATTAAAAGTGTAACTCTAGAAAGCAATAATGATATCCGTATGTAAAATAACATCCTGGAATATGATCATTGGTTTTGTTTCTAAATGTAAATAAATAAAAATTGAATTAAAAATTAAAACAAAATATTTTTTTTCCTGAAAGTTTTGGCCAAAAACATGGGTGTGCATCATACACAGCAAAATATGGTAAGTCCAATACTTACCATATTTTGCATAGATTCCATT
The DNA here is from genome assembly GCA_004026545.1 of Mormoops blainvillei. Taxonomy (NCBI): domain Eukaryota; kingdom Metazoa; phylum Chordata; class Mammalia; order Chiroptera; family Mormoopidae; genus Mormoops; species Mormoops blainvillei. Next base: position 27,792 of record PVJD01011439.1, read on the forward strand.
TTTTGTCACCTATCTGAGGACATCAGGACATGACACCAACAAGTTTTTGATCTCTTTAATCACCTATTTTTACCTGCTTTTTCTATCCATACGAAAACACATTACTGTCTATGGCTTTAAAGAACCAGAAGACAAACAGCAAACCAGAAACTTCTCTTGACACTCTTACCCTCTTCAACTTCTGCCCTATCTCCTTATTTTCAGTCAAAGTATTTTCAGTCCAAAAAGTATTATTTTCTACTTATGTTCTTCAATATTTTATCTTATCGTCTCTTGACCTCTTATTGGTGGCCTTCACAATACTAAATCTAATAACCAAATGTCAATATTCTTCTTAGTGAAGCATCAGCAGCATTTTGTTTTCTTTTTTACAAATGTAATTTTGGCTTCTAGAGCAGAACGTACGCGTACTCTTGGTTTCATCTTAGTTTATCACCCTAAATTTAAGTTCCAGGACACAGTCCTCAAAGATTTTCTCTTTTTTATCCATAGTCACTCACTTGGTGATGTCTTCCAGGGTCATGGCTTAAACCACTAATCGGATAATGAATATTCGTACATTTATATATCCAGCGTGGATTTCTCTGAGGTGCTAATTTCACAACCACTACAGAGTGAAAAATACTGTTCATGGGTTAGGTGGGAAGAGGACTAAAAACTTGCATTGGATATATTAAGAGAAAGCTTTGATATGTGTTATTTTAGTGTAGAGGTAGGTTTGAAATCCTGTTAAGATTAGGTTTAAGAGAAAACAGGAGGAAAGGAATTGCAGATAGTAAGCACTGAGAAATATTTTGGAAAGGTTTTTCTATAAAGGGCAGTGGAGAAATAGTACAATATCTGCAAAATAAGATTTTTATGAGGAGAAGTAAGACAAGACAGTGTTCCCAGTGTCGATGTGAAATCAGCAGATACGTTGACTTAATGAATTGTGGGATTTACAAATTAGGAGAAACACCTGAAGGTTAAATATAAAAGGTATGTTTGTTGAAATCAATGAATTATATTTAAATTCTTCACAAACACTAACAAGAAATAGAGATAATTTCCAGAAAAAATATGGTGGAATCTTGATCCTCAAACTCTTGGTTCTGGAACAATTTGATTCTTGGTCAAGTTGTTCACAGAAAAAAAAAAGTCTCAATTGTCAAACTAAACTTCAGTTCTCAATTCTTGACCAAACAACCATTTCATGCTGGTACTTATATGCTCAGTCACCCATATCTCAGGTGACAAACAGAGGAGATTCGGTTTTCAAACAAATTGCTTCTCAACAGTTTTTGAGAACGAATTAAGTTCAAGAACTGAAGGGCTACTGTAATTTGATGTCATTGGGTCTTTGCTTAGCATATTTAAGTTTAATTGAATAAATGAAGATGATAAGACAGAACTATTAAGCATTTATCTTTTTTATAAAACAAATCGGTAAAATACTGATATAAAATATTTACCAAAAATAGTACAAATTATACTTTAAAAACAATGGCATTGTATTTTTGCTTCACCTTTTAAATGTTATTTTTAATCTATTTCACTTTTTAAAAAGCTTTATTCATTTTACATGTGTTTTTCTTCTATTATCAGTAATTTAATAAATTCTGTATTTTCTTTAGGTTTTTAAAAATGCTATCTTTTTATATTTTTGATAAAAAGTTGTATTTATTATAATAGATATATATATGTGCTTTTAAAATGGAATCTATTGAACAAAATTAAAAAAAAAAGAAACTGATCCACAGGTAGAGAACAGACCAGCAGCTCTCAGAGAAGAGGGTGTTTGTAGGGCTGGGTGAAAAAGGTGAAGGGATTAAGCAAAAACAGAACAAAAAAACTCATAGACACAGGCAACAGTATGATGATTGCCAGAGGGAAAAGGATGTGGGGGAAGGTAGAGGAGGGTACAGGAAGATGAATGGTGATGGAAGGAGACTTGACTTGGGATGGTGAACACTTAATATAATATACAGATGATGTATTATAGAATTGTATCCCTGAAAACTATATAATTTTGTCAACTAATGAATCCCAATGAATTCATCCCAATGAATTCAATAAAAAGAGAAGACTACTATAATATAACAAATATGATGGACATGATATTTGGACTCTATAGGAATAAAAAGAAAAACAGTTTATATAAAATAATCTAGTTAGTAGAAGGCACTACTATCCTCTAACTGCCCTTATGGACACAATGATAAATTGTATAAATTATCACACTAAGAAATTGCTTTCTCATATAGAGAGAGTCTTAATTAGTCTTTAAAATAATTCATTCAACCAGATTTTAATCTTGATTTTATATAACATAATTTCAGTTTTTTAGTCACAAAGTTAGTATATTTGGGATCAAATGCAGATCTTTTAACCTCAGAATTATTTTTGTTAATATTACTAATAATTAATTGTCCTCATCTGGATTAGAAAGTTTCAAAGTTCCATTTACAAGAAGTTGTTGTGGTTTTCTTTTTTCAATTTTTTCCCTTGTTTCTTTAACTGCTATATCTGGTTCTGTATTTCTAAGAATTCCAAAGAGTTCTTGAGTGATTACAGAAAATGTGTATTGTACAAAAGGAAGACAATACTCATTCAAGGGCAAAACAAGAACTAAGTGTTCATCTGCTTTAAACTCAACCAGAATCAGACAACTAGACAATCTAGACTTAAATTATTTTAAATTTGTTTCAATATGGATGTGACATTTAAGTTATAAAACATATTTTTATTTTAAATTAGTGATTGGTGAATAAGATAATATTTCAGAAACAAAATGAATAGGTATTTTTAAATTAAAAATAAAATGTCAATTACAAACAGTTGAAAGCTTTTCTGTTAAACAAAAGTTTCTAAAGTCATCTATTAGCTTATTTCAAATGGTATGCCTTCTTATATATGCTTGTGGTTCTTGCATAATCCAGTGCATTTAATATGTCTAGAATCAATGAAATTAAAAGCTTTTTAGTTTCAAAAACAGTATCAATGCATGAATATGTTATTAAATACATTTTAGATATGTTAAATTAAAATATTGAGGATAACTTTAATGACAATAACAAGTCTGCATTTCAGTCTTGATGATTTTTATATAACATCCTCCAACACTTAACCAAAAGCACTAATGGCTTTTCACAGTTGCCCCACCTTTTATTGCAAGTCTTCATCATAATAATATTTATTAACGTTTTTGAATGGTAAGGATTGTAGCTATTTTAAAACATTTAAATTATATATTGATACTATTTTATCTGGCCCTCATTTAGTAAAGATAAGAATTTCAAGACTGGTATAATTTCAGAATCCACTCAGAATATTAATTTTTGTATGAAATAATTAAATTATTCATAATTGAACCAGAAATGAAAAATGACAGTTATGTTTTAATAAATAAGTTAAAGCCATATTTTTATTAAAATGACTGTTTAAAATTCTATGCATGCAATGTATGCAATGCTTTTTTCTAAAATTTATTCATTTATAAAATATAAGATTCTTTAATTCATTATTGAACTATTTTGAAATCTGAGAAAACAGACTTGGTCACAATCTCATTTTCTGTTGGCTATTTTTTATTTAGTTTTAACTATGGAAGTGTGGAGTAATTGGATTGCTAAAGCATGAAAAGTGTTCTGTATCATATACTAATAGTCTTACTCAATTTATTTAAGGTATAAATAAACCCTATTCAGGGTATACCTGAATAGTTGCTTCTACTGCCACCCAATTTTATACTATTAATTTTATATCAGAGGAAAAGGATACCCATCCATTAATATGGAGGATTTTTTATTCCTCATATTGATAATAATTTTTTATCTCTCATTCTAAATTATAATATTCTTTCTCCTCCTCTTTAGTCTGAGTCCACAGAATCTGTATGTCTCACTCAAGGAATTTTAAACTGATTTATCTAAAAGAAAGCAAAAATGTGGTATTATATTATACTTATATTGCATTCTTTTTCTACTCTAATCTGTTGTTTTATATTCTATTCCTTCTAGCATGATGTGTGAAAACGTACTCTGGCTCAGAGAAAATGCTCATATGAAGTGTATTATTAATGAATTAATGCAAAGCAGAAAAATAGTCCTTTTTAAGCAAGGATTGTTCAACTTTACTGGAAAAGAACTTGAAATGAGATAATTTTTAAAAAATAGTGCATATTAAATTGTGTAATTTGATTATGTGTATATAAAATGTATAACCGACTTGGAAAATATTTGCATCTTGAACTGAATGTATGATGTTGTATCTCAAAATCTGTTTCCTATTTTGTCCAAATTAAAATAGTTTTAGAGATTTTTGAATTCATATATGCAGGTGGCTTGCACAAAACTCTCTCCTTTCCACTGATTAAAGTCTAAGTAAATCAAAGCAAAATATTTAAGGAAGTAAATAGGTTTTCAAAAACAGATATACAGTATTTCAAATCCTTTTTCTTGGAGCCAATAGAAACAAGTGGAGGATGTGCCTTTTCAGGAAGAAAAAATGTTATTTTTAGGACACTGAATAGTAATTCAGATTAGAAATATTTTTACTTAGTAAATTTTCAGATGTTAGCACAGGAAAAAAAGACAGGATGAAAGCAAAAGAGAGGTTATAAAAATAAATTTAAAAAATGAAATTACAAAGATCCGTTACCATAGTCAAGTTCATATATTCATTGTAACTTATAGATAGAGGCAATTAAAATACTATGTATTCTAGTTTTTCAAGTAATTAACAAAGGGTTATGGAGTTTTTGTTTGAATGTGAAAGGGATGTGTGTGTGTGTTTGTGTGTACGCAAAGCCTGTAATAGAGGGATGAAAATGTGGCTTTTTAACCACAGTTCTTTGTTACCCAGTGGCTTCCTCTCTAATGATTTATTTCATTGAATTCAACAATATAGTAACATCAAAATATCCAGTCTTTTACACATGACAAATAAATAGGATAAGTACATTTTTCTTCTACAAAACCAAGATTTTAGGTTTCTGTTTAAAAAAGAAAGTAATATTAGGGAATGTATACATTGGTTTTCCAATGATATAAAAGAAATTGACTGTAAGTTCACTGTAAGACCAGAAGACAACATAGGTAAGATTTCAGCTATTTCCATATATCTGTCCTGAGAGCAACATGAAGGGACTCAGGTTCTCAGAAACAATGACATATTTCCTCAGTTTCCTATATTTCTATAGATCACAAATAACTTATTTATATATTTTTTCTTTTTTGGATTAAGTCAGGATCGTGGCTCTTTATTTTCCATTTCTAGGACATTATTAACAAAGTCCGGTTACCCCAACTAGTATAACAAATTCCCCAATGAGAGGCTTAGGAGGACCAGCAATTTTAGCCAGTCCCACCTCCCATTTACTTAAGCAAACTTCTGGCCACGGCACACAACAAAGGGAAAGCAAATGAGTAAATAGGTACAGAAATGAAACGGCCACACCAAGCAAAGCATAGCCTCTTGCCCCCAATTTCATGGCGAAAAGATCCCTGATTTCATCTGGTAGCTCAGGTGTAATGTTACGGTGCTGCTGCCCGTGGCCAGCTGCTGCCGGTAATTGCTCTCAGCCTTTCGCTGCGGAGGCCAAATGATGGTGCGCGCTTGTTGATATTTGCTGTTTTAGGCTTTGCTCAACTCTGTCTGTAATGGAGCACTTCTGTTTTGGGGAAACATATATATTTAAGGAGTCCTTTGTGTTTTTTCACTAAATTCCCAGCACACGGTAAAATATGTAATATACCCAGATATCTTGCACTTTAAAAGAAATGCACTGATACTCTATTATTCAGAAGCTATTTTTGTACTGCACATTTCAACATTATAATTCAGTTGAAAGCACTTAGAAACATTAATCAATCTGTTTTACTGATAAGGGGAATGTGGTGAGTTGTTAGGGTGAATTAGCGAAGAAATCTGAGGAACTTTAAAGAGATATTTGTAAAATGATATGGGAAGGAACTGAGATTGATGTGTTGTGTTTTTTTTTTTCCAATTCACCGCCCAGCTGCTTTTGAAATTATCAATAATTTGCAAAATGAGGAATTATCACCATAGTGTAGGCAAGAATGATCTTCAAAAATCAGAAGCTGATTCTTTTCTTACAGAAGAGTGTGTCTAAGCCAATGTCAAAATAAGAGCCAATTAACAATCTCTATCTTTGAAAAGCAGCCACAAACCAGGGATGAGAGGACAGTGCCTTGTGCCAGAATCTCAATAAAGCCTCTTTTTTAGCATAAGGGAAAATAATTAATGTGAGGTGTGCAATGGGTGTAGCTAATGTGCTACTAAATGTCAACACCCTTTCTTGTCATAGTATTTAGGGTTGGCACGTTTAAGGAATCAAAGTACAAAATATCCAATAATTTCAGTTTCAGATAAGCAGAAATTAATGCTTATATTATATGTACATCTCATGAAAATTTCATACCCCAAGTTTAACTGGAAGTCCCATAGTTTATTCAGCAACCTTATATTACATGAAGTCAGTCCAAGAAGGTTTTCTCTAAATTGACATGACTCAGTTTTTCTTAGAGAACTATGATGGGGGCCACTAGCTGAAGAACTTCTGGCTTCCATCTCAAACACACATTTCTACCTTAATTGTGCAAATAACTCTTTAAAAAAAGAGCAAGCAATCATAATTTCAAAAGTGAGGTTTGTGCAGGTCGTAGAATGTCCTTCTATAAAGCAGGCATAGAGATTCTCAGTCAAAAATGCATGCATTTTGACAGTTCAGTGTTAAAGAACTAAGTGATTGTTTGCACATCCTGGTTCTGCCACTTAGTAACTGTATGACTTTGGGCAAATAGCTACACTTTTTCTGTTTCCTCATCCTGAAAATGGGGCTAAAAGTAGTAGCTATTTCATAGGGTTGGTTTCAGGTTTAAATGAAATAATCCATGTGTAACGCTAAAAACAGTGTCTTCCTAATATCAAGTGTTCAATAAACATTACTTAATGTACTAACTACTTAGTAATATCAAAGTATATTAATGTCATCAGTTACTATTCTAAGAGTTTTTCCATGACAGCATTACAGTTTGTTTGCTCTAAAATGCCTCTCAGGTACAATGTAGCCAAGCACCTCTTTTATTTGAGGAGGTTAGCTGGTAAAACAGTGAATCTGTAGTAGGGCAGGAAACAGGACATAAATCCAGGATTCCCAGTTGTCACTATTCAGTTAAGTGACATTTCTAAAAGGTGAATTACGGGATCTTTTGTTTCTGATTCAGTGGTTAAGTAGGAACTGATTTACTGCAAATGCGCACACATGAGGTTTACGCCATTGTTCTGTGAACTACACTTTGCAAGCATTGTGCTGAACACTGCATCAGAATTTCTGGGAATGCAGGAAGTTATAAAAACTTGATAATAACTTATCTGAACATGTTTAAAATGTATATATTTTACATTAAAGAAGAAAATTACTTACCCATCATATAAAATAAATCAAAAACTCCTGCTTAATTATTTTACATAATAAAATACTAGATAAAAGTAAAATCCAAAAGCTATCACTCTATTCTGTCATTTAATCTCAAGTTCCTTAATTCATTTTATTTAGAGAAGGATAAATTAAATATTACTTAAAAACAACCTCACATTTCTGGTTGTCTCCCGTTTTCCATTCATTCTTTCCCACTGATGTATCAAGTTGAATTACTTCCATGTGTAGCAAATATCTTGGTAAAAATAATTATGATCGAGGCTTATTTTAGATTATAGTATCTGGGAAGATCTCCCTGAGAAAGTGTTATTTAAGCTAAAGGACAAATCAAAGTTATTTATTTAATAATGAATGGAAATGGGTAAAGGAAGGATGATTCATTTATTTTCATTTATTTTGTTTAAAAATGTTGGTGGGTAACAATTTCAAATTTACTGTAAAAAGGGGGACAAAATCCCCAAAGTTTATTTATTAGAAAATTGTGTATTTATTCTTACATGCTTAAACATCACACACTCTATCAAGGGTTTTTTTCTACTGCTCAGAACAGTTTTTGAACTCATCAATTTTGATACCTTTCAGAGCTTCTGTGGTTTTTTGTTTCACCTCTTCCACATTGGCAAAACATTTCCCTTTGAGGGTTTTTTTCATCTGGGGAAACAAAAAAAGGTCTCTCAGGGTGAGACTGGGTGAATAGGAAGGATGAGGGACAGGGGTCATGCCATTTCTAGTCAAAAACTGCAAAACACTCAGCATGGTATGGGTAGGTGTGCTCCTAAATCACCCACCATGAAATGGGCAAATGGATTGAAAGTCCAGAAAAAATTTGCTCAAGCTGAATGCAGCCTCTCACAACAACGCCAACTGATGCACTGATATAGATGGGTTCCTAGAACACTCACTTAGTGGGGGAAGCCTGTACTATAAGGGGCCCACCCTCCAGAAGATAATTTTTTTTGGGGCCCCCTCTAATATTTCCTTTTAATTTCCTTCATGGACAGCAATAGCTTGCTGGTTGTCATCTAATGAAGAATGACATTTAAACCTAATTATAAGAGGCGGTGTCATATCAGACTCTCTTTGTGGTAATGTGTTATGTGTCTTTATTTTCTATCACACTACTGCTGATTTACAGAAATTAGTATGGCCCATGATCTCTTGCAAATCATTAGTTGTTATAATCCAGGCAGGGTTGTTATTTACTAGTCTAATTAATGATGTAGAAGACAGTTATTCAACACTTTGTCTATTTTAGAAGTGTATAAACTATTTACACTTTGCTATGTGATTCCTATTATTTTGAGGGAGAAGAATTACATATTATATTAGATGAAACCAATTTTAAATGTCAATTGCTACAATTTCTAGTTAATTTTTTTCTATTTTTCTAACTATTATTCATGTGTCAACTATATTTTTGAATGTAGCTTTTTTGCATATTTCATGGAATTGTGTAATGTGGGGAACTCAGGAATATATTAAACAAAAATTTGAAAATGTGTTGCATTATATATTATAAACCATAATCTTGTCAATAATATTATTTCCAGAGTATTTTGATGTATATTATACATATTTATTTGATATTGAGCTTATTGTCATGTGTTTGTCTGAAATATGTTTATTAACACTTAAAATAAAGTTTAAATATTTAAAATAATTTCATTGATCAAACTTGATTATGTATTTAGAGAAAGAATATCACTAGTACAAACTCAGTCTAGATTTCCAGATGTTTAAATGCAACTGTTCAATGTTTCTATCTGAATCTCCCAACACTCAAACTCAACCTATCCAAAAGTAACCTCTTAATTCCTCAGCACTAATCTATTTCACATTTATAATTAATATTATGAACTATATAAACTTTATCCATGTTACCCAACTAGAAAACCCTTTTTTCCATACATTATGTGTAACAGTGACCTAGTTCCATTGATATTACCACTGTAACTTTTCTCTGATTCAATCTCATGATCTTAGTTCTGGCCTCCATTCTCTTTTGATGGAATATTATAATAGCTTTCTAACAAATTTCTACAGATCTCTATCTAATATCATTATTATCCACAAGATAAAGTATGTCCTTTCTGCAATATATCTTAGGTTACTTTCTCTGTAAAACATGCCAGTGCCTCCTCACTTAAACTATAAGCTGTAAAATTATTCTCCTTAAACATTTATTCAAGGTCTTCCAATGTCTGAAACTTAACTACCTCTCAAGATTCCTCTTGGCATCACTCCTCTGCTGATCCCATGCTACAGCCGTACTGAATACTCAAAGTGCTCTGACTGTATCCCAGATCCCTGTCCTCTGTCTAGACTATTTACCTAATCCTGCTCCACCTTTCCTTTTATGTTGCTAAAATACCTTTCATCCCTGAGATTTTGCTCAAGCAGGTTTTCTTGCTCACCTCTAACCCCCCATTAGCTACCTGAAAGAGTTGACACTCCCACAAAGTTTTTACTTCAGATGCACACTGATCATTCTATAAACTTACTTTAATAAAACTGTACTTAATAAATTCACTCTAGTTGATGAGGAAACTACCCATTCCTATCCTGCAGAGACTGTTCCTAGTATTCCTTTCATGGAGTTCTTTCTCTGTCCTCAATAATTTCTTACATGTATGCGTTAATAATACTTAACTGAGGACTTGAGGAGAAATGTCTGCAGACAAATGGAACTTTGTGCAGGTTTTTCTCCCCTGGCACAGTCTCAATTCAGGTACTTCACTAGTCTTTCTTTACTTCTCTTTTACCAAACTCCCACCCACCCTCTACCCCTAGTTCGCAGCTTTACAACTCTGTAAGTAGGAAGGTGGGACAGTGAGGGGCTCATTTATTGATTTTCTTTCAGGTATCATTGTCCTTAACTGCTTGTTGTTCAATGTCTAAAAAATACTTTGTCATTTATGTGTCTAATTTGTTATTTGTTTAGGTGGTGAGTCTAAATTTGATCTCTGTTACTAAAGATTCCCCCTGGAAGTAGATGGCTGCTCAACGGTGGTTCCCTTTAAGTATTTTCTGAATTCTTTATTTCCTCAGGGAAAGAAACATAAGTTAAATAAAATGATTTTTGTAAAGTGGAACAGAATGTTTAACTGTCTGGTGGATCTGAGAAGGTAAATAAATAAATAAATAAATAAATAAATAAATAACCCCCCAACTGTAGTTCATTACTACACAGTGAAAAATGGTCTTGGTGAATGATTCATATTCCAATTTGGAAAGCCCTGAAGGGCTATTACCCCAGAAGCAGAAGCAAACCAGAGGTAGAAAAGGTCTTATTGAAAATGCAACACAAGAGTGGGTCAGGTTATCTGATTGGTTCTTTTGATTTGTCCCACTCTGTTTTTCAGAACAAAGGGTGAACCTTCTCTAGAAGGCGATAGTATCATCTAGAGGTTGTGCAATGTTTTTTCACATAATATAAAAAAGCCAGTTGCATATTACTGAACATACCTAGGAAGAGGACCAAGAGAATATTATAAAAGGATACACATACAGACAAGAACAGAGAAATGATGGTGTTATTTGTGTTTATAGACATGGGTTATAAAATAATTGTGATTGATATATTGATGACCATCAGTAGATGAATGAATAAAAAAGCTATGGTACGTTTTGTGGCAGCATGGATGGACCTGGAGATTATTATGCTAAGTGAAATAAGCCAGGTGGTAAAAGACAAATACCATATTATATCACTGATATGTGGAATCTAGTAAATAAAATAAAATGATGAACAAAATAGAAACAGAGGTATGGAACATGAAACAGACTCCCAGTTGACCTAGAGGAGGCCGGAGGGGAAATGGATGAAAGAAGGTAAAGAGATTAGCTGAAAAACATATGCCTAACTCATAGACACATACAACAGTATGGTGATGGCCTGAAGGAAAAGGGGTGAGGGCTTGGTTGGAGGTTGGCAAGGGGTAAAAATGTGGGGCATCTGTAATAGTAAAATATAAAAATAAAGCTAAAAAGAAGAAAATTGATGGGGAAGTAAGTAATTTAACTAGAGATTATAATACAAATCAAATGAAAATTATAAAAATACAAACCTCAAAAGTAAGATTAATGACTCAATTATTGAATATAGAAGAAAGAGTATTAGTGAGCTGGGAAATATTCAGGTTGTAACACCAAGAGCTAAAAGAATAAAAAGTACAAAAGAGAGCATAATAGACTTTGGGGATATAATTAAAAGGCATAAGGAACAAATAACTGATATCTGAGAGATGAAATGAGTATATGGGACAAAAGCAACCATAAATGTTTTTTGTTAACCATCTTTGTTTTTATTTAACTGTGGATAGAATATGTACTTAGGTTGTCATATGTTCATATACTGCCTATTGAAATTAGTTCTATAAAGTCCAAAGTTTAAGAAGAGTAATGACATGAGTCCTCAGATAAGAAGTGTATTTTGAGAACTGAACTAGATAAAGAAAAATAAATTCACATCCATATTATCATGGTTATGTGGGATAGTTATTTTCTAGCTGGACTGGAAATTCTCTAACCTTATCTTTAGGGACCTCGAGATTTCTGACTTAGGCTCTTTGCTAAGATAAGGGCAGGGGGATTCAATTTAAGATCTGAAATTCTCCTGGCAACCCCTATGGCCAGTTTTTCTTTGGTAGCTATATTCACCTGGCATAATTGGTCAGACAGCCTGGATTGACCAAAGACACCTAAAAGACTCCACTGGGAAGTTCTGCCTTGAGCTTCCTGAAATCAAGATTCATTGCACAGATTTTAGTGATTCAAACTGAAGAAAAAGGGTGTTCATGTATGAATAAGGCACTAATAACCCTCATCCGGGTGTTTCTAAGACTTCTAAGAATTGCCTATACTTGCTTTATCTTACTGTACTTCATCCTTTGCCTTCAAATGAAAACTTTCGTTGTGTGTGCTCTATGGATTCCTGCAGATCCTTTCAAATACCTGAAATTCTGAAACTTTTGTAATAGTTAAAATACAAAACATTAAAAGTAAAGAGAAAAAGATCATTGAACATACTAATAAAAATGAAAGATAAGAACCATATTTGACTGATAACCAATACCTTTTAGGAAACAGTAAAAATTAGAACATGAATATTGTTTTAATATAACAAAAATTTCTCCCATAATTTTATAGAAACAAATTGTTCTTTAAGTACTGGGTTAAAAGAACATTTTCAAATAAAAAGAGAAAAAACTTCTCTACAATTACACTAATAAAGATTTGACCAATTACACAAAAAATAAAATGGACCCAGGAAGTAGTAATTATTTAGTAAAGGGGAAAAAAAAGGTGGGGAGGCAAACACACACTATATTACATGCATCAATAAACTAAAGTACTATTTGTAAAAAGTGAATATATTTACTTCAGAATACAAAACAATATCAAGATGAAGGCAAAGTATACAACACTAAAGTTGTTCATAGTTAGAAAACAGATAGGAATATTAAGTAAATAATATTTTAAAATATAGGTAAAGATATTTATTAAAAACATAATATGATTAATAAATGTACTATTTGTCTAAATCATGAATACAGGCTCTGGTTTTCATTGAACTTACCAAACAAATAAATCTCTAGATGAACTGACCAAGTATGAGAAAAAAAATTAAGTACAAGGTCTTCCCAGAAGGTATCCAGCCATGTGATATGGAAAATAGAGACATATATTGAAAAAGATAGAAGATGTAAGAAATATTGCGCACAGGACAACGCCACCTCAGTCCCCTTCAAAGTAGCCACCTTGGGAGCTCACACAGTTCTCCCAATCGCTATTAACTACCCCATCGTATTTTTCTGAATCTCATCCGCAGTCTAAAATCTCTTCCCTTTCAAAGGTGATTTTAGTTTTGGGAAAAAGCAGAAGTTTCAGGGTGCCATATCTGGGCTGCACTGATCTGCATTCCCATCAATGGTGCAAATGGGTTCCCCTTTCTCCTCGTCCTCGCCAGAGTTTGTTCTTTGTTGACTTATTGATGATGGTCATTCTGACAGGTGTGAGATGATATCTCATTGTGGTTTTAATTTTCATTTCTCTAATGATTAGTGACACTGAGCATTTTTTCATATATCTATTAGCCATCTATATGTCCCCTTTGGAGAAGTATCTATTCAGGTCCTTTGTACAAGTTCTTTTTTTAATTTGGTTCTTTGGGTTTTGTTTTTTTTTGGTTTTGAGTTTTATAAGTTCTTCATAATTTTTAGATATTAACCCCTTATCAGATGTATTGGCAAATATGTTCTCCCAATTGGTAGGTTGTCTTTTTATTTTGTTGACCATTTCCTTTGCTCTATAAAAACTTTTTAATTCCATTTATTTATTTTGTCTTTTGTTTCCCTTGCCTGGAGAGATATATCTGATAAAATATTGCTATGAGTAATGTAGAGATTTTGTTGCCCATTTTCTTCTGCAATTTTTATTGTTTCATCCAAACATTTAAGTCTTTGATCCATTTTGAATTTATTATTGTGTGGTGTAATAAGGTGGTTTAGTTTCACTCTTCTGCATCTATCTGTCCAGTTTTCCAAACACCATTTATTGAATAAAGTATCTTTAGCCCATTGCATGTGCTTACTTCCTCTACCAAATATCAATTGACTATAAAGATGTGGATTTATTTCTGGCCTCTCTGTGCTGTTCCATTGATCTACATTTCTGTTTTTATGTGAGTACCCAGCTGTTTTGATTACTATGACCTTATAATATAGTTTGATATTAGGTAGTTTGATCCCTGCTACTTTGTTTTTCTTTCTCAGGATCACTGTTGCTATGCAGGGCCTTTTGTGGTTCCATATACATTTTTGAAAGATTTGTTCTAGTTTGGGGAAATATGTCATCGGGTTCTTGAGAGTAATTGCATTAAATCTATAGATGCTTTGGATAGTATGGACATCCTAATGGTGTTAATTTTCCCTATATATGAAGACGGTATGTGCTTCCACTTATTTGTATCTTCAGTTTCTTTTCAGTGTCTTGTAATTTTCCACATATAGATGTTTTACATCCTTGGTTAGGCTTATACCTAGGTATTTTATTCTTTTTGTAGGAACTGTGAATGGGATTGTTTTCCTAATTTCCCTTTCTGTAAGTTTGTTATTGGTATATAAAAGAGCAACAGATTAATAACAGGTTATCAATTTTGTATCCTGCTTCTTGGTTGACTTCATGTATCAGTTCTATTAATTTCTTTGTGGAATTTTTGGGGTTCTCTATGTACAGTAGCATGTTTTGTAAATAATGACAGCTTTACTTTTTCCTTTTCAATTTGGATGCCTCTTATTTATTTCCTTGTCTGATTGTTGTGGCTAGGACTCCCAGTACTATGCTGAACAACAGAGGTGAAAGCAGACATCCTTGTTTTGTTCCCGATCTTAAGGGGAATGCTTGTAGTTTTTTTCCCATTGAATATGATGCTGGCATCCATTTGTCACATATGGCCTTTATTATGTTTAGGTATGTTCCCTCTAATCTTACTTTGCTGGGAGTTTCTATCATAAATTCATGCTGGATTTTAAAAAAAAATTTGCATCTATTGATATGATTATGTGATTTTAATTTTTCATTTTTTAATGTGGTGAGTCATATCAATTGATTTGTGAATGTTGAACCGAACTTGCATTCCCAGAATAAATCCCCCTTTATTATAGTGTATGATTTTTTTGACACATTACCATATTTGGTTTGCTTATCTTTTGTTGAGGATTTTAGCACCTATGTTCTCCAGGGATATGGGCCTATAATTTCCTTTCTTTTTGGTGTCTTTATCTGACTTTGGAATTAAGATAATGCTGGCTTCAGAAAATGAGTGGGAGCCTACCCTTCTCTTGAATTTTATGAAATAGTTTGAGAAGAAGGCCATTTCTTCCTGACCTCATTGTTGGTCTTAGTTCTTCTTGGAATGTTTGGTAAAATTCACCTGTGAAGCCATCTTGTTCAGGTCTTTTGTTTGTTGGTAGTTTTTTGATTAGTGATTTAATTTCACTAGTTTTTATTGGTCTATTCAGGTTTTCAGATTCTTCCTGATTTAGTTTTGCATGATTGTATGTTTCTAGGGATTTATCCATTTCATCTAGATTTTCCAGTTTGTTGGCATATAGTTTTTAATATTTTCTTACAACCCTTTGTATTTCTTTGGTGTCAGTGGTTATTTCTTCACTTTCATTTCTGATTTCATTAATTTGGATTCTTTCTCCTTTTTTCTTGATGAGTCTGGTTAAAGATTTGTCAATCTTGTTTATCTTTTCAAAGAATCAACCCTTCAATTCAATTATTTTTTATATTATTCTTTTTAGAATCTATGTCATTTATTTCTACTCTGAGCTTTATTATTTCCTTACTTTTACTCACTTTGAACTTTGTTGTTCTTTTTCAAGTTCCTTTAAGTGTACAGTTAGATTGTTTATTTCAGCTTTTTCTTATTTTTTGAGATAGACCTATAATGTTTTCATTTTTCCTCTTAGGATTGCTTACCCTGTGCGCCAAGGATTTTGGATTGTCATGTTTTATTTTTCATTTGTTTCAAGGTATCTTTTTATTTCTTCCTGACCTCATTGTTGACCCATTCATTGTTTAACAACATGTTATTTAGATTCCATGTCTTTGCATGTTTTTCAGTGTTCTTTTTTGTGATTGATTTCTAGTTTCATGGCATTGTGGTCAGAGAAGATGCTTGATATGATTTCAATCTTCTTAAATTTCCTGAAACTTGTTTTGTGTCCTAGCATGCAATCTATCCTAGAGAACATTCCATGTATACTTGAAAAATATATATATTCTACTGCTTTGGGGTAAAGGAATTAATCAAATCCATTTAACCTAGTGTGTCATTTAAGGCAGCTGTCTCCTTGTTGATCTTCTGCCTGGAAGATCTATCCACTGAAGTCAAAATGGTGTGAAAATCCTTAACTGTTACTATATTTCTATTGATCTCTCTTTTTATGTCCATCAAGATACGCTTTATATATTTAGGTGCTCCTATGTTGAGTACATCAGTGTTTTCTAGGGTTATATCTTCTTGTTGCATTGTTCCCTTTATCTTTATGTACCCTGTGAGTATCCCTTTACTTCTAGTCTGTGAGTATCTTTTGATCTGTGATGGGTCTCTTAGAGATAGATGGGTCTTGTTTTCTTATCCATTCATTATGTCTTTGGTTGGAGCATTGAAGCCATATATATTTAAGGTGATTATTGATAGATATATATGTAGTGCCGTTTCACTGTTAGACTATTTTCCTGTTTTTTTCTTTTTCTCTCTTTTTCTTATTCTTAGAGCAAACCCTTTAACATTTGTTGCAATACTGGTTTGGTGATAACAAACCCCTTTAGCTTTTGCTTATCTGGAAAACTCTATTTCTTTGATTTTAAATGACAGCCTTGCTGGATAAAGTAGTCTTACTTGTAGGTCCTTGCTTGTCATCACCTTGAATATTTCATGCCATACCCTTCTGACCTAAAATGTTTCTGTTGAAAAATCAGATGACAGTCTAATTGGTGCTGCCTTATATGTAACTACCTACTTTTTTCTTGTGGCTTTTAGGTTTTTTTCCTTGTCTTTGAGCTTTGTCATTTTAATTATGATGTGTCTCAATGTAGAGCTCTTTGGGTCCAATGGGAGTCTTTGTGCTTACTGGACTTGTGTGTATTTTCCTAACTACATATTAGGGAAGTTTTTGGTCGTTATTTCTTCAAACGGGTTCTCAATTTCTTGCTTGCTCTCTTCTTCTGGTAGTCCCATGATGTGGATGTTGTTATGCTTCATGTTGTCCAAAGTGTTTCTTAAACTCTTCTCATTTTTTAATTTTTTTTTCTCTTTGATTCTCTACCTGGCTGTTTTTTCCTATCTTGTGTTTCAAATCACTGATTTGATCTTCTGCTTCATCTAACCTACTCTTTTTTTTTCCTTCCAGTGTATTATTTCTTTCAGATATTGCATTCTTTATTTCTGACTGGTCCTTTTTTATGGTTTCTGGGTTTTGTTTTTTTTTTCATGCTGTTGAGTATCCTTATAATCATTACTTTAAATTCTCTATCCAATAAATTGCTTGCCTCCATTTCACCTAGTTCTTCTGGCGAATTTTCTTGTTCTTTCATTGAGGGTCTGTTTCATTGTCTTCCCATTTTGGCTGCTTCTTTGTATCTGTTTCTATGTATTAGGTAGATCTGCCATGACTCTGGTAAGAGTTTTGTCAGATACTGCTTGTGACTGGCCCTGGTCAACTTATGGGAGCTATCAGCTATGCAGTGTACAGTTCCCTCTGCCTGGCCTGTTGTATGCAGAAAGAATCAAACTCCACACCAAGGCCAGCTTATGTTAGTACCGGGCCTAGGGGAGTGTCCACTGAAGTTTCATAGAGCTCCCAGAGTTCTATCTTACCTGTTAAACTAATAATGATATAGCCTCAGGTTGTAATCAACATCCTACTTAAGCTCCACAGGGTGGGGTGAAAGTGATTCCTTTGAGTAGGTCTATTGCTTCCCTCAGGTTAATGCCATTCAGAGAGGTTATATTTGTATACTTTATTAAAATATATTTTCCAGAAATGAATTATTGATAATGCCTTAGAAGTAGTAGAAAATCTTAAAAAATGAATAACCATTAAAATTAAAATGACAATTGATTATTTTTGTTTTTAAACATATCATTTATGTGTTAATTGTGCATCCAGAACACATGTTTAAATACCTTGACTCTTTCATCTTATTTGACTGTCTTATTCTTATTGATTAGTAGTTCTTTTTACTTAACAGATGAAATTCTTTTGCAGTTATGTGTTATCATTATATTTTATTATTTTGTATTTGCATATTCACACACTTAGAAATAATATTTGATAGACTTTGTTATAATTTTATGGTTTAATTTATCATTATTTTTCAATTCAGTTAATATTTTTATTAAGTTAAAAATTATTTTTACCTAATGTCATGAAGATATTTACCCAGTTCATCTGCTAAAAGCTTTATAAATGATGAACTTTAAGTATTTTTCATAATTTGGAGATACAATTTATCTAGAATAAATTTAAATTTATGTTGTAAAGTTGATCATTAAGTTTCTATTTTTTTCCAGATGATATATACTTGATCTAGGAC
>PVJD01011440.1:0-46294 GCA_004026545.1 Mormoops blainvillei
CACACACACACACACACACACACACACGCACGGGAGAGGTCGCCCAACAAAGTGTTACAAGGAGAGCTGTCTGTAACGCTGAACCCCCCTTCTAGAAAAGGAAGCGTCTGGATGACCCTCCTAACAATAATCAGGTGGCTGGGTCAGGTGGCTGGAGGAAAGACGTGCTCACTGGTAAACTGATGCAGGACCCGACGGACGTGGGACAGACAGTGCATCTCTCTGTTATAAATAAAGACCCGCTGGGCCATTGCACCTTGCTCAGGATGCAACTGGTTATCAGCAAGAGCTTCCAACTGGGAAAAAGTAAAAATAATGTCTGCTACATTACTACTAAGGGATGGAGAGAGGAACAAGAGTGTGATCAGCTCTTGATTTGGTGCTAGGGACCTTGGAGCTTATAAAATCACACCCCTGAATTTGAGATTATTAGCATGTCAGAGTCAACAAAATGAAGGTGGACAAGCTCAAAGTTATACAAATAAAAAAAGAATCAAAAAGCATATGAAAACTACTTGAAACTACTACATTCTAGCCCTGACCGGGTGGCTCAGTTGTCCCATACACAAAAAAGGTTGTGGGTTCGATTCCCAGTTGGGGCATGTATGGGAGGCAACTGATCGATGTCTCTCTTCCTCTCTCTCAAATCAATAAGCATGTCCTTGGGTGAGGATTAAAAAAATTTTTTTTATTAAAAAGACCCCTATATTCTAGGGGAAAAAGCAACCCACACCGTAATGTAGCAAACACTCTTAATATAGAACTTCATAAAGCAGAAGAATAATCTCTTAGACGTTATTTAAAAAGTAGGCCGATCTAGGAGCCGTATTAGAGATGCTCACAGAGAGAGGTTTGCTTCCAAGTTCATCCCCTCGTTCCTTTCTTCAACATATTCTATCACTGATTATAAGCCAGGCACTCAGAGCGCCAGACCCGAAGCGTCAAAGATGAATGAGCCGTGACATCTGCTCCTTACAGACGCATTAAAGGAAAAGAAGTATGATTTGAACTACTGAGCTGCCTTTGAGATGCTTCCTGAGCATTAGGGGAAGGAATCTAGACAGCAGCTAGAAACACAGGTCTGCAGCTCAGGAGGGCAAGATGAGCAGCTGTGACATGAACCAGGGGTCGCCAACTCGAACCCCTCCAGGGGCCGGCAGGGCCGAAGGACTGAGGAAAAGGAGGGGCCGGCCGGGCGAACGAGACTTGCCAGGTAACGGCGGGTGGCTGGCACCCTCGGTGCTTCCTCCTGGGCACCCTCTCTGCCAACAAACGCCTTCTGCGTCTGCTTCTCCAGAGGCATGAAAAGCATAAAAAACGACAATTCCATCACATTCGTCCCTTCTAGTCTCTGGATATTCTGCCCTTAGGAAAGGTAAAATAAGGAAATGTTCATTCAAGTTGAGGGCCCTATCTTAATAATAATCTGCGCCCATTACCTGAATACATTACACCTCAAAACTAATGTTTAAAAATTACGTTATATGTAATATGGTTTGCTTCACAAAAAGTAAATTGAGTCCTACCAAAAATACTGAAATGGAAATAAGCCTATTTAAATTCCAATTTAATATTAAAAGGCCAAATAACTGACTGCTGCTCTCCAGCGTCTGAACATCAAGACTATTGGTTTTTGTTTCCACTCCCGTCCTGGGCTCGCTCCTCTCCAGCTCCCCATTTTATCTAGACTAAGCGGGGACCTGAGAGGCGGGAGCGAGTCGTAGAGAATACCACCAACGAACCTGGCACGTGTCTTACCCAGGTCTCCGGCCTTCCACTTCTTCGGGCATGAGTAATTTTCATTTACCCCAGGCCCACTGAAGGCCTTTGGCTACTTTTGGGGTGTTTGTGTGATGAGCAATGTAAGAAATGCATACTTTGTCCTCATCCCTTTTTCATGGCACAGAGTTCCTGAGCCCTCTGTAATTTCCTGAGTGACAGAGATGAGGGAAGCACCCTCATTTCCCATAAAACACCCCTTTCACCCGCACCTGAGTTAATGTTATCGAGAGGACTGGGGGTCAGGGGCCCTCGATAGCTTCAGGATGAGGGCTGGTCACCAGCAAGACCAAGGCATGATGAGTACAGGGTGGGCACTTTCAGCCCCACCCCTAACTCCCCCTTAGGGGAAGAAGGGGAAATTGAGATTGAGTTAACCGCCACTGGACAATCGTTAATCAACAGTAAGTTCTTACATGATGGAACCTTCATGAAAACCCTACGCAACTCAGCTCGGAGAGCTTCGAGGTGGGGAACACATCAGGACGCTGGGAGGGTGGCCCGCCCACTCAGGGAAGGCATGAGAGCTCCACACCCCTTCCCCAAGCCTCAAAGCTCTCCAAGAGGCGCCCTGGGCCTCTCTCCCGTCCAGCCATTCTGGAGCTGCATCCTCTGCAATAAACTGGTCAGGTAAGTGACGCGCATTTCTGAGTTCCGTGGGCCACTTTGGCAAATTGTGGAGCCCGGCAAAGCGCTGTGGGAAGCCCCGATGTATAATGGGGTCAAAATTATCAGAGGCCAGGCCTGCTGTGTGGGCCTTGAAGTGGGGGCAGTCCGTGCGACTGAGCTCTTAGCTTTTGGGATCTGATGGTAACTCTGCAAAGACAGCGTCCAAATTGAGGAGTGCTATAGGCCAGCCGGGTGGTTTCTGCAGAGCTGGAGACTTGGTTGGCATGACGAAAAAACCCACACATTTGGTGTCCAGTGTTGTGAGTAAACCAACTCAGCTCATACTTTGCGAGTTCGTTTTAGGGGATTCCAAGTAGTTATTTTATTTAAAACATTTGTACGACTCAAGAGACCTTCGGTTAGAACACGTCCTTCTGTTCCCTCCATCGACTCCGTCCCTGAAACAGTCAGACATGATTCATTCATTCTATAAACAGCACTTCCTGCAGGCCTCTGCCTACAGGTCCCCTTCCCAGGCCCCACCTGACCAGCCGCACCCACACACGTGCACCACTCTCTTCCATGGCGTTTTCTTAGTCTTTATCATTACTATTATAAGATATCTGCTGATGTGTGGCCTTTCCCTCCATGAAAATGTCCAGTCCAGGAGGGCAGGGACTTCATTCTATACACCACTGTTTCTTTAGCGCCTGCCTAGAACAGTGACCTGCACACGGTACTTGTTGAGTGAAGTGTCTTCCATATTAGAAAAGAAACTGAATGTTCACAGGGTAGGTCCAGTGCATGAGACCACTTGAATAAAGGTTCGTATGGCAAATAACCTATTCAGTAAGTCTGACATCTTTCTCTTTACTTCCTTTTCTGTTCACAAAATCTGAAGAGAGACGACGCACGCAAAGCCCTCAGAACAATGCTTAACACAGAGTAAATGACGCACGCAAAGCCCTCAGAACGATGCTTAACACAGAGTAAATGAGAAGTATCAGTGGCTGCCATTAAAGCTTTCAGAGCCCTCGATGCAACAGAGAAGGCTAGCAGACAGCTGTTTTCTCCGGTTAATCATTCCCTACAAAAGGAAGTCATTACCTCTCCTGCACAGGTGAGAAAACTCAGGAAGAAAGCACAGTAGATATTCTGTTTAAAATCAGTTTGTAAAAAAAAATAAACAACCCCCGCAACACTAACAATAAAACATTTACTGCTTACTGAGTTCACTGGGTCCTTAAGGTAGTAACTCATTCTCCCCTTACAACAACCCACATGACGTAGTTACTATTATTACGGATGAGAAAGGAGGCACAGAGAAGATACTGTGACAACGTGCACAAGGTTGCAAAGCTCTAAGTGCAAGGATCAAAATGCAGACCACGCCAGTTCTTTCCTGCACTGTCCTTATGACTCCAGGGTTTGCATATATTTACAGTTCTATATGAATGGAATCTAATTCTGCTCATAGGGCAACAACGCAATATGGCTTCAGATGATAGGTTCTCCGCAAACAAACAAACAAACAAACAAAAAAGGCATCATTATAGATAATTCTCTTACTTTCATTTTTTTCAGGCTCTACATTCTTAGGTTCTGAGTCATAAGTCACGTCCACCTCTCCTTTCATTAGTATAGTGACATAATGGTAATTCTCTTTCTCAACAAAAGAGTTCACGACGGAGGCAAAGCGAACATTTTCCAGGCGAAGGGCTGCTTCTTCCCAGGTTTCCCTCTGAGCACATTCTTCCCAGCTTTCACTGGAACACAGAAACACAGCGTTGTATTCGATTCTATTTATTTATTTTTTTTGTCAGAAGTTCTTGGCTAGAAGTTTCCAGTGGAAAGCAAAAAGAACTGTAACCGGCCCATGCTTTAAAACACTAATTCATACCCTGCCTTGAACATTCTGTGTATCCTGTATCTCGTTGTCTGATGATAAAAGGTGAACCTTTAGCCAATTCAGCACTAGCTCGGGTGCCTGGAAGCCGTGTGCAAGCAACCGGTCGTTCAGTATGTTAGCTAACAGCACAGGTTTGAAGTCAGCGGACCTAGGTTTGAGTCTGAAGTCCATTCCTCCCTACCTTGGATAAGTAAAAAGAGAATAATGTTAGTGTCTCATGGAGTTGTTCTAACGGTATAAAGAATGGGACTGTTTTCTGTAGTCTCAGAATTTCAACTCAAGCCTCAAAATTGAGAACAATTCCTCCAAATTCCCAAGTGGACAGAAGAAGGGCAAACAGATGCGTGTGAACTCACGGGTTTGCTAAGAAAGGCCAGGGCACTTGCCTTCCCAATCCACACAGAAAGTCAGGAGATCTTTGGGAAGGAGGCACGTTGTGAGTTTTCCGCCTGGTAGGCCTGTTTCCCTCCCTCCAGATGCAGGGCTAACTCTGCCCCAAACCAAGCGAGGGGCGCCCCAGGAGAGCTAGTCCTAGAGATGGGGTGTGACTCCCAAGGAGGAGATGCTGGCTGTGTCACTGCCCTGCTGAAGACACGCGTGATGAGGCATGGAAACTCGTGGGCCCACGCCAACCCATCAGAGTGGAGGTGGCAGGAGGGTAACAGCTCTTGGGTAAGTCTGGAATGTGTCCCTTGGTGTGCAGGGATGCTTGTCCATGCGGAGGCCGCAGCTGATCCGAGGGATACAAATAAACCCTTTCCTTAAATACTGTTATATATATTGGGTACACAGGTTCAAGGTCGTGTCTGGCTGTGTGTCTGGATGTAACTAATGTTAAGCCGTAACGTTTAAGCTGTCAGTTTGGTTATAACACGTTCCGTACGGGTGTGTGTCTCTCGGACGCATGCGACCACCACAGCGCGGTGAACACAGAGGCTGGCGCTTACTCCCACTCGGGAAATCTGGAAGGAAAGAGGCTGGCCAGAGCTGCCGCAATGGTCGAGCAGGGAGAAGGGCAGTAGCGAGAGCATTAGTCCCGCTCGGAGCTCCTGTCGGGCCAGGCAGGCTGCTGGGACCCCAGCCGGAAGAAAAGGCAGCGTGGTGCGCTAAAAGAGCCCGTGGAGGGGAGCCAGCGCCACAGTGCGCCAGTCACCTGGGCCAGGGAGCTGTGTGGTACAGGAGTCCTTGCAAGGGCTTCCAGGCAACCAACGAACATACCCTGAGAAAGCAGGCACGCGTGTGAATCCCGCTCCCAGAAGGCGCCAGTGGATCGATGACAGCAGCACCAGTCCTGCGAAAGGTCTGCCCCGCCCCTCCGTCCCCAACACACAGTAGAAGGCAGGAACCCAGACACAGGAGAAGAGGAGGAGGTGGAGAAAGAGCAGACAATGGCCCACCCCTCCTTTCCCCACCACAGGGGACAGAGAAATGCTCCGAAGTGGATCATAATGGCCAAAGAGTGATTTATTTTTATAATCAAGGGATGGGAAAATGATAGAATTTGCAGGAGATATGGAGCAGCAGAAATGGGAAAGACAAATTATGTTTGAAGATAATGGAAGGAGAAAATAAAGCCATTTCCTGTTTGTTTTCTATCAAATTGAGCCTACTCAGTATACCACTTATATACAGGTAAGTAAATGCTTACACGTGGAGAGTTTAGCATAATATGTAGCACTTAGTAAAAAGCTCATTAAAGTTCAATGTTGGCTCTTATCAGTCGGTATTTAGTCAAGACTCCAACATTACCTTGTGTTATTGTTAAGATGGCCATCTCCAGCCATTGCTCTAATAATTGTACACTAATTAGAATACTGCTTAGTTTGTGCTCCAAGTTTGGCTAATGCCCACTGACAACTGACAAACTAATACGGTGTGCCTGTACCCGCAATTTGCTTCTTAATGTAGATATTTAGTAACTGATGAGTTATCTTAATTCCCTGAACGTGATAAGCTTACTGATGCTTTTTAAAATTCTAGAGACCACCCTGGGGGGGTTGCTCAGCTGGTTAGAGCATCCTCCCGATACGCCTGCAGGTTTGATCCCCAGTCAGGGCACATAAAAGAAGCAACCAATGAAAGCATGAATAAGTGGAACAACAAACCGATGTTTCTCTCTCTCTCTCCCCTTCTTTCTCTCTCTCCCTCAAATCAATTTAAAAAAAAGAATATACAGATTTAAAAAAATAAAGTTCTGAAGACTGTTTAAAAAGTGCCACTTGCTAAAAGGTCATAAGAATTCCACAGTTTATAAAGAGCAAGTCTGATTAAAAGGCACTAGGATCAAGCTCCTACTTCTAACTACCACTTTATAAAAAATAAGTGGATACATATTCTTCAACACAGCCTGGGGAAAAGGGGGAGAGGAGTCAGCGTTAGAGATTTAAAAAATTTATTAACCACATGCAATATGTGCCCTTCCTTTGATCTCCATTGGTGCAAAACAGTAAAAAGGTATTTTCAAGACAATTGGGGAAAACGGCACAGGCTAGGTATAATATTCAAGTATTTTGTTAGGTGTGAAAATAGCAGTGTCGTGTTTTTAAAAGTTTACTACAGACACATACTTAACTATTTCGGGGTGGTATAACCGGATGTCTGAAATTTCCTTTGAAATGGTCTAGAAAACAAGAGTTGTGTGTGTCAGTTGTGGGGGTGGGGTAAAGATGAAACAAGAACAAGCTGAGTGACGGGCACATAAGGATTCACAATTTTCTCTACTTTTATGTATTTTGGAACTTTTTATACTAAAGAAAAAACAAGTACTGGGTCTGAATGCTTTAGATGCCGTTTATCTGCTATTAAATCGAACCTTATTCTCACTTCACAACGCACCTTTTGGCACAATCCCAGGTACAACTGTCTCCTCACTGTCCGACTTTGTCAGTCTATCTGATATATCATCAAATCACAGGATGCCAAAGCACAGAGGGACTTCCGAGAGTACTCCGTCCTCCTTTCCCATTTTAAAGATAGGGAAACTGAGGCTCTGAGAGTTTCACTAGCCCGCAACGGTACCTACGCGGGCAGGAACTAGTAAGTACACCTGTGTGTGTTTAAGTCACCAGAAAACCTTGCAAATGTCTTAATGGCCACGCTGGGCTGCTCGAGGTTTACAAACACCCGCTTTGAGTCTTTTCTGTGTAAGCACTAAGAAAAACACAACTCATAAATCAACTCCCAGCCGCGGCTGAGCAGGCGCAGACATGCGAGGACTAAGTGGGCGAGGGCACCCTTCTTCCACCCTGGTCCGGCTCAGCGCCCCCTGTCGGCCGCCGCCTGCTCGGCGCGGAGCCCCGAAGGAAGCCAGAGAACGGCGCGAGGAGGACGCGGCGGCGCGCCCGCCCGCACGGACGCGCGCACGCAGCGGACGAGCTCGGCCTGCCAGGCACGTTCCGCCTTCCCGGCTCGGCCAAGGGTGCTGCTTACCCGAACTCCAAATGACCCCCGGGAAGTTGGAAACTGCCAGCTCCGAACGACCCTTTCCTCTTCCCCAGGAGGACGCAACGAGGATGCCTGCAGCTAGTCACCACTACTCCCACCCCGACTCCGGGCCGCCGCAGCCGCGGCTCAGCGCTGGCGGTCATAGCGTGCCAGGACTCCGCGAGCCGCCGCAGTGGGACACGCTAGCTCCGCCCCCAGGGCCGCCACCAATCCCGTCCTGAGCCGGCGCCGCGGTGTGCGTTAGCCCCGCCCCCAGAGCCGCCCCCGATCCCGCCCAGAGCCCGCGCCTCTGCCGCTGACCTGAGCACTTGGTGTCTCCGGCTCACCAACGGGTTTCGGCTTTGGAAGTGCGGTCACTGCTCTCGAAAGCACTGCACGCGAAGGGCTTCGTTTTTTCCTAACGCCACTTACTGTTGCGCTTTGAACATTTCTTTACTCTCATTCCTCCCAACGATGCATTCACCGGCCACTTGCTTTTACAAACCTGTCCCTTTGAACATCCTATCCTTTTCGTTTGATCTTCTCGCCTACGGGGAACTCATTCCACTAGAGCTCAAATCAGTGTGGTTCCAGGGTAAGGACACATAGTGCAGAAACACCCTAATATAAACAAAAGTATTCACAAATCGTGGGGAAAAATAGGACTAAACAAAAAATTATTCTGAGATTTTGTAACCTATTTGGGAGAAAAAACAGATACTTCCAGTTTGCACACCTTGAACCAACACAAAATCCCAGCTAAATCAGAATTGTAATTAAAACAAATTAAAATTCTCCCTCTGGATGGGATTTAATTTTTAAAAAATTAACATAAATTGTTTTACTTCTACCAAAGTAATGTACACATAATTTACAAAGGTCAAATGAATGGTACAAAAAAGAATGGCGAAAAGGGCAATGTTACCCTCTAGTCCTCTTTCCAACCACTTTAAATTCTTTGAACTGTTATTTGTGGTATTTGTTTATATATTTAAAAGAAATATGTCTGTTCTGCACTTTATAGTAAATGAAGATTAATTAAGCATTGTTACAGCATCTCTCTTTATTTCCAGGAAAAGAAGTTTGGCTTACAATGTGAAAATTGGATCAGTGTAATCTACCAATTAACAGATGGAAAAAGGAAACACATATACTCATCTTCACAGATGCAGGGAAAAATTGACAAATTTCAGAACTCCATGATTAAAAAAACAAGCAAACTGTAAGCAAACTAGAAATAGAAGGGAATTTTAAAAACCTGATATAGGACATCTTTGAAGGCCTACAGTTGACATCATATTTAATTATTGTTATGGGCTGAATCATGCCCTGCCCCAAATTCATGTGTTGAAGTGCTAACCACCAGTGCTCATAATGTGACTGTCTTTATAGACAGAATCTATAAGGAGGGAATTAAATTAAAATGAGGTCGTTAGGGTGGATCCAAATCCAACATGACCGGTTTCCTTGAAGAGGAGGAGGTTAGGACTCAGGCACCGAGGGGCATCGTGTGAAGACACAGGGAGAAGACAGGCGCGGAGGGAGGCCTCAGAAAAAAGCAACCCTGCTGGCACTTGAAAGAAAAAACAATGTTGTGGTGCTTTGTTATGGCAGCTCTAGCAAACTAAGACAGTGGTGTAAGACTAAGATTTGAGAGAAGCAAGGATATCTCCTGTCAGAACTTTTAGTCATATTTCTGGAGGGTCTCGTTTGTGCAACCAATAAAATCAAGAAAAATCAATAAAGATAGTTAAGTTGGAAAGGAAGAAGTAACTGTCTTAATTCATGGATGAATCTCAGTTTCATTACGCTACGTGAAAGAAACAAGATGTAAAAGACTGTCTGCTGTATGATTCCATTCATATGACATTATGTAACAGGAAAAACTTAGACATAGAAAATAGGGCAGTGTTTGCCTGAGGCCGAAGGTTCGCTGTGAAAGGACTTGAGGGATTTTTGGAGCTAGGAACTGTTCTATCTCTTGATGGCAATAACGGTGACATGGTGACCTGTTTCAAAACTCAAAGAACTGTGCACTAAAATGGGTGAATTTTACTCTATGTTTGGCAGACCTCAATAAATCTGGCTTTAAAATGAAAGCAAAATAAAGTGCAACGTGGACTTGCAGAAAGAAAAAGTCAAGATGCCATTCAGCCATTCAGCAATTCAGCAGCAGAGAGGTTCAAGACAGTGCAAAGCTAAGCTGTCAAAAATCATCCTTCTTGTGAGTGGAGTTGTGTCTTTGTAGGCTATGACATTTCTTGGGAGGCTAGGCTTGGGGGAAAGCAGTCGCATGGCCAACTCATTTAAGGAGAAGTAGTCTCCACTTATTTTATATGCCCTGAATAAATAATAATAGTACCTTTTTAAATTTTTTGATTTTTATAGAGAGAAAGGGGGGTGGGGAGAAAGAAAAACATGAATTTGTCTTCCTCTTACCTCTGCATTCACTGGTTGATTCTTATAAGTGCCCTGACCAGGGATCAAACCCACAACCTTGGAGAATTAGGATGATGTTCCAATCAACTGAGCTCCGTGGCCAGGGTTCGGTACTAGTTCTTTAAATGGACCTCATCTTACAGATGAAGGAGCTGAGACTCATCTATAGATAAGATCACACAGGAGGAGGTGCTGGTTGTCCTTGAATTACCTTTCACCAGGAAACGTTCAGGTGCTCTCTGGACGTAAGTCGGATAGTGCAGCTGCGGTGCCCAGTTCCAAAGGTCAAAGTTCGCCTAGCCCTGCTTCTCCTGAGCCTAGCAGTTTCTGCACTTGCCCTCCGCAGGGGGTTTGGCACTTGCCGGGCTAACCCCGGGCCGCGCCCTCCGCGCGTCCCCGCGGCGGCGTCGCCCGCGCCTCCTGGCTGCGCCCGCGCAGGCGCCGAGGGGTCGGGTCGGACGCAGAAATGGCGGCCTCCATGTTCTACAGCCGGCTGCTGGCCGCCGCTGCCCTGCGGAGCCGCCCGCCCCGGAGGGCGCTGGGGGCCGCCGCGCAGGTACGGACCCGGCCTGCCCTTGCTGGGAAGACCGGGGGCAGGAAGGGCGAGGCGGGGGACTTGGCTCCCGTGGGCCAGGTGGGCAGGGATCCGAGGCCCAGCTCGGGGTCACTCTCTGCCGGTGACATTGGCTGACATGGGGTGCCCGGCCGGGTCTGCGGGCGGCTCGCCCAGGACTGCGAGCTGGCTCCTGGCCGCATCGCTTGGCCCCGGCCCACGTCCGTGAGGAGCCGGGCGACCCGGCTGCCGCTGCTCCCGCAGGGTCGAGGGGGCGGCGGGGAGCCGGGCGGGGTCCGAGGGCAGGTGCGGGGGCCGGGCGGTTCCTTCCGCTCTTCCCGGCCCTGCGCGGCGGGCCGAGGCTCTCGCGGCCCGCTCTGGGGACGGGGACGGGGACGTGCCCGTGCCCTTCCGATGTACGTGGTGTTCCCGGGGAGCTGTCGGAGGTGGGGACCCGCGGGGCGCGCTGCCTGGGCTTTGCTGGGGCGAGGCCGGGAAGTTCTCTCCTTCCTCCCTGGGCCGTCGTGTCCCGCCCAGTTTGCTGCGGTGGCAGCAAGATGTGTTCGTAGGCCAGGGTACCAGCCAGGGAGGTAAAAACATAATCTTTCGGGGGCACTTCATTTTCGGGTAGAGGTTAGCATCATGGCCACAGGTTTGGTGCGGTCAGTTGGTTGGTTTGTTTTTGGAGTGTTTCTTGCGTGCCAGGTACGTGCTAAGCATGTTGCATGTAGTCTCTTAGCAGGCTTTACATCAGCACTGCAAGGGAGGCCTTGGCAGCCGCGCCACTGATGAAGAAGCTGTTGCCCAGAGGACGAGCGACCCGGGTGAGGTCGGGAGTAGGGAAGGTCAGAGCTCAGGTGTAATTCCAGGAGCTGGTGCGCTTGACTCTGCTCCGCAGTTTTTTCCGGGCTGTGAGAGGCGGCGGATTCTTTTCAACGCCTATATGTCGAAACTCGAAACTCGTGGAAGGGCGCAGCTGGTCTTGTAAGGAGCAACTCTTCAGACGTGCCATGAAGGAACTGACTTTTAACCATTTTTTTTCCCTTTAAAAGCTGGTCGTACTTTCAGCCTAGAAGTAGTGATTTTCATGAGTTTGTTTTCTAATAGGAAACGTGATGTTTTTTGGCCTTGGACTTCATTCTTATGAATCGTAAAGGGTGCTGTCTCGGTTTTAGAATATGTTTTCGTCGTAATCATAATCTTTATCCTTTTGGAAGTTACTTTGTAAGCCTTTGTGTCTCCGTATGGGGATGCCTGGTGTGTTGTCTTAATAACCTCTTCTCTTCTACTCTCACATCAAGCGAGGTGGCTTTAGAGTTGGAAGGACTGTGGTAGTCTATCCCCTTGCTTTTGTAGATGGGGAGTCGGAAGTGCAGGGTCCTAGGAAACTTTTTCAAGGTCACACATTGAATTTGGTAGGAAAGGGTTATCAAAATACTGCAGATATTTTTAAAGAAATTTTTAAAGTGGTATAAAAGCTATCAGCAGTACGCTATGTGTACTTCTAATTCTCTGTAAATAAAAATATTTGAAAGAAACCATGCAGATATACAGAAGTCTCCCCTCCGTGGACCCTCAGTGGATGCCTGAAACCATGGATAGCACCAAACCCTTAGATGTATTGTTTTTTCTTATATATATGTACCTGTAATAAAGTTAATTTATAAATTAGGCACAGTAAGATTAACTCAGTGTTAGAACAATTGTAATAATATACTTAATATTATCAGTCAGGAGAGAGGCTTTGGGGCCATTGTCAGGTAAAATAAGGGTGGCTTGAACACAAGTGCTGTGATACCATGACAGTCGATCTGATAACCCAGGCAGCTACTAAGTGCCTAATGGGCTGGCAGTGTCCACAGCGTGGACGTGCCAGACAAAGGGATGAACCCCGTCCTGGGCTGGGTGGGTCGGTACAGCGTGAGATTTTATCCTGCTACTCAGAATGGTGAGAGTTTAAAACTGAACGAATCGTTTATTTTTGGAATTCACCATTTAATATGTTCAGTTAGGCATTTAATTAGTGCCTAACTGAAACCGCAAAGAACAACACCGCCGCAGAGAAGGGGTGACTGCTGTGCCTGTGAAGGGTGAAGGGCATTACTTAGGGGAACGCGTTAAAGGACATGGCCAGCCAGCTCTCCAGGATGGAGAGCCTCGGGGGGAGGTCTGTGCTGTGGGAAGGTGGCCCAGGATGAGGGGAGGAGGAGAGAGGGCCCCGAAGAGGGAGTAGACCTGACCTCAGTGCTGCGGGGGGCCTCTGCGGTCCCTGTGGGCCATCTGCAACTCAGCCGATCTTTCTGAGTTGTCACAAGTTGGGTGAGGCGCCAGACCTTTCTATCCCTCTGCTGGTGCCCACGGACTAGTGAAGGGATACGGGCTGACGGTGTGAAGGAGGCATGACTTTGGGCGAGGATGTTGCAGTGGCAGGACTTGCTGGCCGCGCTCCCGACAGCTGGGGCAGTGGCCGCGTTGGTCCTGGAGAGAGGACCTGGACAGCACACCGCGATGTCCAGTGCAGGCTTTCGAGTCTTGCGTATATGAGAGAGTAATGGTGCCCAGTCATTCAATTATCACATATCTAGTGCCAGGCACTTTGCTGGGTGCTGGAGGAATGGTAGAGAGAAGGGAGTGGGGAATGATTTTTGGTTTTTTGGGGAAAGATAAGATTAGTTTTAGATCCACTGAATTTGACCATCAGATAGAAATGCTCTGTACCTTATGGTAGTAAAGTTCAAATGAAAGATAAGGACTAGAAATGATGAGGAAATAGGTAAAACTACAAGGGTAACATTTGGTGTTTATCTAGTAGGTTAGCTTTCAGTTTTATATTGTAATTTAGGTACTGTGAATGTTTTATTGAGCGTAGCAGGTTTATTACAGTTATGAAGAATCAAGTACCCTGTAGAAACAAAGTATTTTGAAAAGATGTTTTTAATAAGAATGACTGCCAAATTACTATCATATATAAATATGTCCCCAATTTCTTTAGGTTCTGGGAAGCTCTGGGTTGTTTAACAGCCATGGACTCCAAGTACAGCAGCAGCAACAAAGGAACCTCTCTCTGCACGAGTACATGAGCATGGAGTTGTTGCAAGAAGCTGGAGTCGCCATTCCCAAGGGACACGTGGCCAAGTCACCAGATGAAGCTTATGCCATTGCCAAAAAATTAGGTACTGGATTAAAAAACTCATGCCACCTTGACATGGCAGCTCTGAGAAGATGTGAACTTTAGTTTTGGTTTAATAACAGCTTTTAGTTTTCATTTTATTAATAAAGTTAAAAAATAAATTTGTTTACTTAGAAGGGAAGACTTTATGATTGTTGACATTTTAAAATTCTTATGAAATTATGAGCTCCAATAGTGCTAGTAACTTAAGAATCACTTACAGTGGTGTTAGGGAGCTGAAGTCCTATTTATGGCTGGGCTAGAATGATTGAAAAGGAAATTATGTTTACTACTCCATAGTTCAAAAGTGTGGCTGCTGTGATGATTCTTCAGAGGATTGGGGAAAGAATATCTTAGCTGCTTATGTGATTGTAAAGAGAGGGCCAGTATCTCCCCACGCTCAACATTTTTGACATAAAAAGATATGAAGCCAAGGGGAGAAAAGAAAGTTGAGCGCTACAATGTAAACTCCATGAGAACAGGGTTTCTTTGTCTAATTTTGTTCACTGATACCTCCCAAACTCATAGAAGAGTAAGAGTGCCTGACACTTAGGTAACCAGTAAATATTAATATTTATTAAATGAATTAAGTAGTTGCCTATGTTTATTAGTAGGCTCTTTAATCGATAACAGAAATCTTAATAGCTTTTGTTAATTTGAATTTAATCTTTTAATTAAGGCATACATTCTGACTTTAGAAAATAAGCTTCAGTTCACATTTTTAATGATTTAATGCGAGAACTCAAAGAGTTACATACTAGCTATGTAATACTTTTTTTTAGCGGTACTTAAAATTCCACCAGTATCTTTGTGGGCCAGTACAGTTAATTGCTCTTGCATATTCCTTTGAGTACATGGGTTTAAATGTGCTTTGGTAAAAACTTTGCCTTTATTAATTTTTCAAGAAAGATATGGAACATTTAAAAATGTTTCAAAAAATTCAAAGTTGCATCTATGTTTGTACTTATTTTTTTCTAGAATGGGTTTTTCTTTCAAAAGTGAGGGCACGTACACGTTCATAAACTTGTTGTTTGTTATAAACTGCGTTTTTAAATGTGATGGTCATGACTTTCTTGTCTTGGAGGCATGGTTTCTTATTTACAGTTTTTTTGTGGTTTTTGTTAATCAGATTACAAGCAAACTTCTTTTTATTTAGCAAAAGCCTTGTGTAAGCTCATGCCCATTTTGGTGACATTTTTGTTCATTAATGGTGACCTGTAGTTCGAACTTAGTCGGGTAAAAGATTCACCATTGCTACCTTTGAAGCACCGTGTATAAAAGCCTTGTAAGGGCCAAGGCTGAAAGAAAACTCATGATCCTCTTTTATGTTTCTGTAGTATTTCTTGCAAAGGCTACTTTTTAATAACTGCCTTGAGATTCAGTCTTATATATATGACCTAAATGTTAATTCCTAATGAAGACCTGCTAAGAAAGAAGGAAAACTTAGAAATGTAATTGAGAAGGTATAAGTTTTTTTTTTTATTCTATCCTTGTGTCCTTAAGGATGAATTTCCAACCCTTTGACTTTCTTGTTTTTTTAATTTTTGTTAGTTTAATCTCGAGTGATTTTTTTTGTTGTTTGCCAGTTCTTTTCTTCATATATGCTGAATGTTTTCCAAACCAATGATATTAATAGGGCCTGATTTTTATATAATGAAGCCAGTAAAAGCTATTTCTTTTTATATTTCCAGATTTATAATTACTATAATTGTGGGGGGTTTTTGGAATTTTCCATGTATTTTCTCATTTAGTCTTATTTCACTGTTTTAAGAGAAAAAATAATTTGTAGAACTTTAATAAAATGAGTAGGATTTATTTGCCAGTCTTTTGAATTCTTTACTCTTTGTGAAAACCTTTCATGATTCTTAGCTATAGAAGAAAGAATAGTTATGTTTAAGATATAATAAAACTATGATTACTTCTGGCAAGTTCTCCAGGACTAGGACTTACAAGTAGTAAGGAGCAGGTGGGCAGCTCTAATCTTGAGCCGCTTGGGGGCAGAAAGCATCTTGTTCATCTACAAAGTGTGTTCCTATTAAAGAACACTACAGATGATGATTATAGTGGTGTTAGTGATGAAATAGGGACCTTTAAATCTAGAAGAACAGAAATGCTACTTTTTAAAGGACATATTTAGTAACCACCATGAAGACATTGACAAGTTTTTCTCTTTTGCAGCCAGTCCTTAATAGCGTAAGATAGTAATTATGGGATTTAATTGCACAAGGTGTGGTATGAGGTACCTTAGAAATATACCTGGTCTTGTCCATCGAACTAGTGAGTCCCAATACTGATGCTGGCTATCTCAAGGTGATGTTTGCTCCTTGAATTACTGCAAAAGTCATACAACGCTAATGCACGTTTCTTAAAAATCTATCTGTCGATGTACTCGGGTCAGTGCGTTACGGGGTCACAAACTGCTGCTTCCCCTCAGTCCTGTGGGTGGCAGGAGAAGCCGAGTTAGCATGGGTGCTGGGGCCACTGAGCCCTGCAGCTGGGGACTCCTTTTACAGCCAGTCAGTAATATAAGACACTGATGACGAGACTGAATTGCACAGGGTGTGGCGCTCCCTTGTGGATAAATAACTGCTTTTTCCTCTTGCCGCTTTTAAGATCCACTCTTTGTATTTAACCTTCGGCATTTTAATTATGCTGTGTCTTTGTGTGGACCTCTTTGGGTTTACCTTGCTTGGGCCCTCTGTGCTTCCTGGGCTTATGTATCTGTTGACTTCTCCAGGTTAGGGACATTTTCTGTCATTATTTCTTCAAATAGGATTTCATTCCCTTGCTGTCTCTCTTCTCCTGGTATGCTTATTATGTCGACGTTCTTAGCTTCATGTTGTCCCAGAGGCCCCTTGAACTAGCCTCAGTTTGGGGGATTTTTTGTTTGTTTGTTTGTTATTTTATTTATTTATTTTTAGGCAGAGGAAAAGGGAGGGAGAAAGAGAGGGAGAGAAACACCAATGTGTGGTTGCCTCTTGCACAGCTCCTACTGGGGACCTGGCCCACATTCCAGGCATGTGCCCTGACTGGGAACTGAACCAGTGACCCTTTGGTTCACCTGCCAGCACTCAATTCACTGAGCTACACCAGCCAGGGCCATTTTGAGGACTTTTTTTTCCTGTTCTGATTGGGTGTTTTCTGCTACCTTGTCTTCCAAATCACTGATTCGATCCTCTGCTTCGTGTAATCTACTGCCGACTCCCTCCAATGTGTTCTTCATTTCAGTTATTGTATTCCTAATTCCTGACTGGCTCTTTTTTATGTTTTCCATCTCCATTTTTACGTTTCCTATGCCTTTGTTAAAGTTCTCATGGAGTTCATCTACTTCCCTAAGTACATTGAGCATCCGGTGACCACTCTTTTGAACTCTGCATCTGGTAGATTGCTTATCTCAATTTTGTTTCGTTTTAGTTCTTTTTCTGGTGTTTTGTTCTGCTCTTTCATGTGGGACATGTTTCTGTCTCCTCATTTGGCTTCCCCCATGTTTGTTTCCATGTATTTGGTAGAACTGTTTCATCTCCCTGTCTTGGCAGAGCGGCCTTATGTAGCGGGTGTCCTGTAGGGTCCAGTGGCGCCATCTCCCTGATCACCTGGCCTGGGTGCTCTGGGATGTCCCCTGTGTGGGTTGTGTGGGCTCTGCCATTGGGGAGCCTTGATTGCTCTTGGTACATCAGTGGGTTGCATGGACCCCCAGGCCCCTGGCTGTGAGGACTGGCTGCGACTGTAATGAACGAGCTGTTGGGGCTCTGGTGTGGGCTGAGTCCACCCTGTGGGTGTGTTGCCTGGGGGGCTAATTGAATGGTGCTCTGGACACTTGAGTTTGTCCTGCGGCCTTTTGGGGGAGGGGCTCTGATGCAGCCTGAGGTCAGCCACTGCCTGTGCCTGCCTCAGGGCCACCGTGTGTGAGCTGTAAAGTGATGTGCAGATGACTGCCACCTGTCCTCGGGGACACCTGGGAGAGGCTAAGCTGCCAGCCAAGGCAAACTGCCAGGAGCGTGGTCTTTGTGCTGCTTTGCAGGAGCTGTGGTGCGTGCCAGGGCCAGTCGCTGCTTGTTTGGGGTTGGGGACCCTGGAAAGGCTTTAGGAAGGTTTGCGGCAGAGTGGAGACAGGCCGTTTGTGTGGGACAGCTGCTGGAGGCCATGGGCCTGGGCCCCCAAGTGGGGCTGGATGGAGCCTCTGGGAGTCACCAAGGCGGTGCAAGTGGTGTCACCCAGTTCAGTAGAGGCCCAGATTTGGCGCCTGCCTGTGCTCGCAGGCCTGGTGAGGAAGGGCTTCACAGGGAAGCAGTGGCGTCTGGCGGTGCTTCTGCCTGGGGGAGAGCTGCCCCCCAGGCCTCACCTTGGGACCAGCAATCCAGCTCCTGCCCGGCCGTCCCCTGTGCTCTTCCAGCTGCCGCCTCAACGCTGGAGCTCCGGCGACCGAGTCTGTCAGTGAGCAATCCCTGTCCCCGCGGACGCTTTATGCCGACCGCCCGGAGGTCGGCAGCCCCTGGTGGAGCCCCGGGCTGGGGGCCTGGTGCGGGGCTGGGACGCCCTGCCACTCGGGGGAGGGGGGGCGCGGTTCTCCGCAGCCAAGATACCCATCCCAATTTTTAACCACCGCACCACGGGTGTGGTGCCTTCCTGATCCGCCTCCTCACTTCTCTTCCCAGCCTCTCCGTGGCTGCTTCTGCGTAGCCTTAGTTACAGGACTTCTGTTCAGCGAGGATTTAGGGGGATCCCAATAGTGGCGGTTCTGCAGTTCAGTTGTAATTTTGGCGTGATCATGGGAGGAGGCGAGCGCAATGTGTTTGTACCTTCCCTGCTGTATTGACTGGAAATCCTTTTTTCTTTTCAGTGTTTTATTAGATTACCCTGTACAAAAAGGCTTAAAATACTTGTGAATGGCTAAAGCTAGGAAGAATGGTTACTATATTTTAAAGATGATCTTGTGATCCCTAGAACACCTTGTTTGACTAGAATAAAGGGCCAAATGTAATAAAACTAACCTAAGACCGCAGGACAGGTCTCTTCTGCTCGCCGTTGTAGCTGCAGCTCCCGCACAGTGTCCTCTGTGTGTGTAGATGTGACTGTTGAATGGAACAACAGAACTAACAAAATCTTTGTTTCAATCACTTGTCCTCAGACTTCTAATCTTCCTCCCCGTGTTGATAGTTTGTGAGTCTATATATTTATTATATTTTATTTTATTTTTATTATTATTTTTTTTTGGTCTTGTGAAGGGCTTTTTGGAAGTCACTTTTGCAGCAGCATCTCTGCCCCTTGCGGAGTTCAGACTTCTAAAGAAAGGAAACTAATACTTCGGGGGAAGAGCCTTCTTTCTCGTAAAATGCTTTTCAAAAGTGTTAACTTACTAGTTCAATGAATTGGAATGCTTGAATTTAGCCCAGCAAAGTAAGTACCTGTTTAACTGTTGACCATTTTTACGTCACACTTACACTGTCTGGTCTGTAGTTATCCTCTTTGGATATAAAGAATCTCTAAAGTGCTGGAAAGCCGTAACTGGGCAAGTAACCAGAAACAGGGACAATGACTGACGGCTGCCGCAGCAGTTTGGGCGCGGACTTGCCAACTTGCCATAGCCCTTTAGGCTCTGTCTTGTCTGCTTAATAAGAAAATTTTTGTTAGTTTTAAGGAAATGTCTAAGTTTTCTCTATCTTGATCTAATAGTAGTTATACTTGGGAATGGCAGGGACTCTGGCAAATTGACAAAGGTCTGTGTTACTTATAACCAGCTCTAATTGCAGGGCCCAATATTTCCAGTTCTGGGTTTTTTGAAGAGCTGTGAGAAATCAGTAAGAATTCTCTCCATTAAAAAAAAAATTTTTTTTTTAATTCAACATTATGTGTTAGGAATCCTCCCAATAGCTTGTAAGTATCAACAAACACAGCGAAGATTCTGCCCTTCCAAAACCTGTATTTAATGGAAGAGCAGAACGATAAACATGAGAAATTACATGTTATGCTTGAAAGTATTGACTTCTGAGGAGAAAGCAGTAGAGCAGGGTAGGGGGATTGGCCACAGACGTGTTTGCCAGGGCGATCAGGGTTAGCCTCTGGGACGGTGTGAGATTTAAAGAAACGCCTGGGGCGGGCGCGAGGACCTTTTCCAAATGGGCACCTGGCCAAAGAGGGTGCTGGCTGGCAGAGGGCGTGGGCGGTGCCGAGGGGGTGGGTGCCAGGCCTTGAATGGGGCCTTGTAGGAGGCCAGGGGAGGGACTGGGTCTCAGACTCGGAGTGAAGTGGCTGTTCAGTGCAAGGATTTAAGTAGAGGGGTGAGGTGTTCCTTTTGGCTGCTGCTTTGAGAATATTCTGTCAGGGAAAAGGGCAATTTAGGTGAGAGAGAATGATGGCTGAGGCCAGGGTCCAAACTAAAGAGGATGAGCGGTCAAGATTCTGGATACATTTTGAAGATAGAACCAGGATCATATCCTGACTGAATGAATGTGGGGTGTGAGAAAGTATTTTTTTTAAAACAGAAGCAATTAAAAAAACCCACTACCTTTCGGACTCATAGGACCATCTTCGTACTCAAGGTCTGCATTTTCAGTGTAGACTCGATTCACATCATTAATTTTTTTTTTCTTTTTAAGATTTTATTTATCTATTTTTAGAGAGGGGAAGGGAGGGAGAAAGAAAGGGAGAGAAATATCAGTGTGTGGTTGCCTCTTGTGTGCCCCCTATGGGAACCTGGCCCACTATCTTCCCAGGCATGTGCCCTGACTGGGAATCGAACCGGCGACCCTTTGGTTCACAGGCTGGTGCTTAGTCCATGGAGCCACACCAGCCAGGGCCACATCATTAATTTTCTAAACATTCTTTGTTAATAATTTTTTAAATCCTCACCTGAGGATTTGTTTATTGATTTGAGAGAGAGAGGAAGAGCAACATCGATGTGAGAAAGAAGCAGCGATAGGTTGCCTCCCGTATGCCCCCAGCCTGGGAATCGAACCCTCAACCTTTTGGTGAACAGGACAATGCTCTGAGAAACTGAGCCACCCTGCCAGGGCTGTAATAATTGCTTTAAGTGTAAACTTCAGGTCATTTCTTATTTGTTTGATCACAAACAGCGTTTGCTACCTCCTTGGTTAGGTGGGAGTCCCCTCGTTTTGCCTGGGAGTGCATTATGGGAGGACTTTGCCCAGTAGCAGAGTTCCCGTCCTCAGCCCGTTGAAATGCACATTCACGGAGTGTGGTTATACCCCAGGGACTGCTCCGTGCTAGGGATGCGGCAAGTAAGGCAACACGCTTACCCTGCCCCGAAGGTTAACCTCTGTGCCGTAATGTGACCTGGGTGCTGCACCGCTCGTAGGGTAAGACTCCAGGAGAAGCAGAGTGAGCGGGCTGTGGACTCCTGCCTCTGCGGGGGAAGGAGAAGGCCCCTCTAAGACGTGTCGCCCCGGACGGTGAATGATGAGCGGTGCCCAGGCCAAACGGCTAGTTTGCTGGTTTTTCTCCATCCAGTTAGAAAGGGGAGGAGGAGAAGTCAGTCTGCCTGTTAAAGAAGAGTTCGGAGTATTTATTAAAAAGCGTTTTTCAGATTTATAAACAACATTCTGGAATCTTTTGATAAACATACCTTAACTTCTGCTAGTACTCACCACAGTGCCCCTCAAGAATGTGTATTAATGGGGCTTTCTGTTAGTGGGACGGTATAATGGGTGTCAGTATTGGCACGTTCCCCCGAAGCCGTGGTGTATGTCTGGTCAATGTAACACTTCTAAGTCCAGTTGTCACAGGATAGCAAGTTTACATGCGCCTAGAAAAGGAGGGAAATGTTAGGAAGACATTTGAGTCTGTTTTGTACTTTTAGTAACTTCCAAAGTACTAGATATTTAAAGTTTCAAGGGAAGGTAAAATTACTTTCAGTATGCTTTAAAAATGGTGTAATACGAGTGGCTAATTTCTTCATGTTGTAGAGCTTTAGATGATGAATGTTGTTAATCTTGAAAATCTGCATACATGGAATGCCTTTGTTTTTACATTGTGGATAAATGAGACTTTACTACATTTAATAACATCATTTACTATGCATGCTTAAATAACAAAGTACTGTGTCTTGCATACTTCCCCATGCTTCTTATCTAATAGTGTTTTTCTTCTAGGTTCAAAAGATGTTGTGATAAAGGCACAGGTTTTAGCTGGTGGTAGAGGAAAAGGAACATTTGAAAGTGGCCTCAAAGGAGGAGTGAAGATAGTTTTTTCGTAAGTCATGTTTTTGAAGAAAA
Source organism: Mormoops blainvillei (assembly GCA_004026545.1). Taxonomy (NCBI): domain Eukaryota; kingdom Metazoa; phylum Chordata; class Mammalia; order Chiroptera; family Mormoopidae; genus Mormoops; species Mormoops blainvillei. The sequence goes on from PVJD01011440.1 coordinate 22,113, forward strand.
ATCATTATTAAAGAAAAGAATCATTGTAAAAGATTCCCCTCCTTATCGAATTGATGAAAATACTGAAATTTAAATATTAGATGAAATAAGATTTTGGCTATCATATGCTTTTGTTTTTCTCATTTGGAGGAAAAAGAATTTGAGTTCTTTTTCTTATTTCAGTCCAGAAGAAGCAAAAGCTGTTTCCTCACAAATGATTGGGAAAAAGTTGTTTACCAAGCAAACAGGAGAAAAGGGCAGAATTTGCAATCAAGTGTTGGTTTGCGAGCGAAGATATCCCAGGAGAGAATACTACTTTGCAATAACAATGGAAAGGTCATTTCAAGTGAGTAATTGTAGTCATGATATATTTAGGATGATTTTAATGCACTCAGCTTTAATACTTGATTATCAATTTTTGTTTGTATATGTCATAAGCACAATATTTATTTTGTGTCATTTAAAAATATAACATGGCTAATGCAATCAAATTTAGTATGTACTATTGTGGTAAAAAAGAAGGAGCAGCTATAGGCAAAAACCCTGCTGAAATAAAATCCACAGGATTTCTAAATTGTTGATTTGCTAAAAGCAGCTTAAACCATCTCTAGATTCCGTAGGCTGAGAAAATAATCTCTAGTGGAGTAAAAATTCTAACCAAAGAGAAAGAATCTGAACCCAGTCAGAGAATGTGTATCCCTGGCTTCATCTTTTTCTCTTTCAACCTGTCGGTATTTTTTATAGCCTGGGGTGCGTTTCACTAGACGGTGTGGTGCTTGGTCAGTTGAAAGGTGACCCTAGGGAGCATAACCCAGGTTCCGCTCTCTCTCGTCCTGGAACCGGAAATGCCAGCCGTGGGCTTCAGGCACCAGATGAAGAGAAAGTCTTTCCGTAGTCCTGGTGCTTAGAGAGAGCACCGGCAGTTCATCATTTTACACCATCTGTGCTTAGCTCTTGGCGTGGGTGGTTTAAGCTGCGTGAGCTGAGTCTGGGTAGGAACTAGCTTTTCTTGAGCATGCCGGCTGTACATGTGGATGCCCTGGTAAGGATTTGCTATGAGAAAAATTTTAATGGTCATGAAAGTAGTTTTCTTACGTAAAAAAGCTTTTTAAAAAATTGTTATTTTCGTGTTTTTTTTTATATTGTGATTTTTGTCCCTATAGTTAATTAAATCTTCTAGTAACATTTGAATGATATTTTAAATTGTATTTATAACTTTTAAGTTTTATAAGAAAGCACTGTGTTTTGCCATGTATAATGTGCACACTTTTGCCCAAATTTTTTAGGGTAAAACAAGGATGCGCATTATACATGGATATAATGATTACACGCCATGGGTATAATAATGGGGCATAATAATCCCGTGTCTAATACACACAAAAACGTGGGTGCGCATTGTACATGGCAAAATACAGTATTTCTTAAGGTGACACTAAATTGTAGTAAAAACCCACTCAGAATATAAGAAAAAGCTCTAATGTCTTTACCCCTATTGGTTTCTCTGTATGGTAGAATTTAGTTTTGTAAGTTATTCTAGAAACCCCATGACAATAACTTTATACATTACTCACATTTGCAAAAATTATGTATTTACAAATTCACTTATTCTTATTATATATTTTTTTCATTGATATTATATGTGAACATCTATCATTGGTTAGGTATTATGTTTTTACTTTTTGTTATAACCAGAAACAAAGTGTGTATGCCTGAACAATTTGAGATATTAGCCCCATGATGGTATGCATTCAGAGTAGCTCATAGTTATTAGAGTAACCGTAGCAAACTGAAAATGCATTATTAAAAATATTATAATGCACTAAATAGATTTTATTTAAGATATATTAACTAGAGCACCAGGGAAAAAGATGAAATTTGAGTTCATTTTAAGGATTCGAATAATCAGACAACTATTTCAGTCTCATTATGGAAAAAATGTTTTTATTTCATTTGCAAAAGTAATACATAGTTATAATAATTCAGACTAAAAATTTGATAGTACTAGTAAAACCGTTTGGCCAAAGACGTCATAATGTTCTTTGATGCTATCACATTAGACCACTGTGGAGTTGGTTGGTGTTGCTTTTGGGGATTTAGTGAATTTTTTCAGAATTCCTGTAGATAGGTCCCTGTTAACCAACAAAATGTCAGTCAGACCTGGCCAGGCTGCTTAGCTGGCTAGAGTGTTGTCCCAGAAAGCCAGTGGGCTCGATCCCCAGTCCGCGCACATACAAGAACCGACCAACACATAAATAAGTGGGACAGCAAGTCAGTGTTTCTCTCTCTCCTCCTCTCTCTTTCCTCTCACTCTAAAAGGAGTTTAAATTCTTTTTTTAAAAAATCAGTTATTTATAAAAAGAAAAGCGCATTTTTGATTGAAGTACAGTCCTCTGTATAAGAGTTAGCTGGTTATTAAAAATTGCTTCTGTTGCTCATCTGTTCCGAGAGAGGAGCCGTGGGCTTCCTGGGCCTGTGCCCCTCCAGGAGGCCCAGGCGGCATCTGCCGCAGGGCGGGTGTGCCGAAGCCCTCTGTTTTGGCACTTTTCAAAAATCAGATTTCTTAACATTTGCCCAGTGCCTGTTGGGTGCTTTGGGCTGAGACAAATCTAACTTAACAGGTCACATTTGCTACTTTAATTTGTTTTCCTAGTAAAATGTTGTAACCTGCTATAAACCAGTGGTACTGTGTCAGTTTTTCACTTTTCTTGAAATAGATATTAAATGTATTACGAGAATTCCGTATTTTATTTTTTTAAAAAGAGATCTTTATTAAGTGGCCTCTTTGTCATGTGAAGCTTGGCCCAACTCTCTGTACATAGTGTTAGTCACAGGTTAAAGGCAAGCCCCCCACATGACTGCCCTTACTTCAGACACCAGCCTTAAGTTCAGGGGATCCTAGTGCCCACTCGGGTTCCAAAATTTGCTAGAAAGACTAACAGGACTTAGGAAAGTACTCTACTTATGTACAAGTTTATGTACTTGTACAAGTTACATATAAGTACAAGTTTACTGTAGCCAGAGGACGCAAATCAGAGCCAACCAAATGGAGAGACGTGAAGAGCACGGTCTGGGAAGGTCCCCGCGGAAAGTTCGCATTGTCTTCAGGGTTGTTTCACCTCCTGGCCTGTTGCTATGCGACAGCATGTAGAATATCGCCAACCACAGAAGTACATGAAGATCATGGCTTTGGATGATGGAAAAAAAGGTGGCCTGTGATATAAACTGGCAGAGAACACGAATGAATTGTGTTTTGTGGAATGTGGAGGACTTGAGAGTGATCATATTTAGCTGAAGAGATTTCTAAGCAAAGTATTGAAGGAAGAACTTAGTTCCTCCTGACTGCGTTTAGTAAAATTTGGGAAGAGAGAACTGAATTGAAAAAGGGGAAAGGAATCAGAACTTGAAGGTTTGGAAAATTATCAACCTGTCTGTGCAGTAGACCAACCCTGCCCCCCTCCCCCCGCACCCTCCCTTACCCGCCATTTCAGTTACCCAGGCTCATCTAAACTCTGAAAATAGTAAATGGAAAATTCCAGAAATAAACAATTTATTAGATTAAATTGTGCTTTTCTGAGCAGCGGGGTGAAATCTCATGCTGTCCTGCCCTGTCTTGCAGGCGACATGAGTCATCACACACCTGTTAGTCACTTAATAGCCATCTTGGTTATCAGATTCATCGCTGAGGTGTCACAGTACTTGGGTTCAGTTAACCCTTACTTTACTTAGTGTTGGCCCCAAAGTGCAAGAGTGCTGGTGCTAGCAATTTGGTTGAGCAAAAGAGGCTGTGAAGTGCTTCCTTTAAGAGAAAAATGAGTATGTATAGGGGGGAAAATATAGTATTGGATTGGCCAAAAAGCCTGTAAAATAAAAGACACATTTTTCATTTTCACCAATACCTTTACTGATTAGGATATTTTGAGTATGTCAGCCGCCTCTTGCATGGTATAACGTTGATTTTTCTCAAGCAATGTCTCAATTTGATCACTGTCGACTTCAGCTGGTCTGCCCGGCCATGGAGCGTCGTCCAGCGAGAGATCTGCAGCTCAAAGCTTCACAAGCCGCTTTTGACACGTTCCATCAGCCACCTTCTCCATACACTGCATAAATCCTTTTTGTGTGTGTTTCAGTTGCGTTTTTACCTTTCTTGAATTAATAAAGCATAATAATTCTGAAAATGTTGCATATTTTCCTCCATCTTCAGTATTAAAATGACTACACAAAAATTCACCAATTTTTATTTTTTAAAATGCACACTGATATATCAGCTGTCACATACAATCTAATAAAATTGTTCTGAATGAAGTTAAAGATAACGAAGCGCTACCAGAGCCATCCTACAGAAAAAAAGAAACGAACTCTGGCCAACCCTGTATAGGTAGGGTTCGATACTATCTGAAGTTTTAGGCATGTGCTGGGGGACTTGGAATGTATCCCCTGCAAATAAGGGGGTACAAGTTATTGCAAAAAAAATGAGAAAGCTATTTGGAAGGTCGTGGCCGAACAGCCATTTGCTAAGGAGATGAGTACGGATGGGTGTGAAGCACGAACCGTGAGAAATGTCTGTTGGTTAAGCCTCCTGCTCTATTTAGTTATACGTCCTAAGCTAAGACTCCTCTCCTCTGGAGACATGCCTGTTCTAGAGTTGATCCCACGTTTTTAAATGGGATTTTTTTTGTTGTTGTTGAGTTAGGGTTCTCTGTGTACGCGTATTCTGAATATTAATCTCATCAAATATATGGTTTGCAGATATTTTCTCCTACTCTGTAGGTTGCCTTTTTACTCTGTTGATGTTTTCCTTCTGTCGTGTAGAAGTTGTTTTTTTTTGATATAGCACTATTTATCTGTTTTTGCTTTTGTCACTTGTGCTTTGTTGTCTTACCCAGAAAATTATTGTGAAATCCTGTGTCATGAAACTCTTCCCCTATTTTAGGAATGTTATAGTTTCAGGCCCTACATTTAGGTCTTTAATCCATTTCGAGTTAAGTTTTGAAGGTGGCGTGAGGTGAGGGTGAAGCCTCGCTCTTTCCCTCATGAATAGCCACGTCTCCCGCGTCGTTTGTTGGATGAAGACACTGTCCTTTCCTCGTCGCGTAGGCCTCGGCTCCCCTGTCGAGGACCATTTGCCTTGTACGCGAGGGTTTATTACGCGGTTCTCTGTTTTTACGGCAGAACCGTGCTCTTTTGGTTACTGTAGTTCCGTCATATGTTTTGAAATGAGGACGCCTGAGGCCTCCAGCTTTGTTTTCTTTCTCAAGATTATTTTGGTTATTCAGGGTCCGTTGAGAGCCCATGTGAGTTTTAGGATTTTTTTCTATGTTTGCAAAAAAGAAATTGAAAATGGGAAAAAGATTGTCTTGGGGAAAAAAACCATTGGGATCACAGTGTGGATTCCACTGAATTTGTAGATTGCTTTGGGTAATATTGGGCATTTTAACAAAATTAGGTCCCTCAGTCCATGAACACAGGACGTCTTCCTATTTGTGTCGTCCTCAGTTTCATTCAGCAGTGTTTTGTAGTTTTCAGTGTACAAGTCTTTCATTTCTTTGGTTAAGTTTATTCCTAATATTTTATTCTTTTTGATGCTATTGTAAGTCGATCATTTTCTTAATTTCCTTTTCGGGTTTTGTTGTTGTTGTTGTTAGTGTATAGAAAGCTATACGTTTGTGTGTTGCTTTTGTATCCCGTAACTTTGCTGAAATGGATTCTTTTGGTTCTTTAGGGTTTTTTATGTATAGATCCTGTCATCTGTGAACAGTAATTTTTCTTCTTCCTTTCCTATTTGGATACCTTATATTTTTTTCTAACCTGGTTTCTCTGGCCAGGACTTCCAATATTATGTTGAATAAAGTGACAAGAGTGTACTGAAATAAACCAGTCAGAGAAAGACAAGTTCTATATGATTTCACTTATATGTGGAATCTAATGAACAAAATAAACAAACTAACAAGCAAAAGAGACACAGACTCACTGATAGACAGCAGACTGCCAGCTGTGGGCGGGCTGGGGCGGGGGGGCAGGGGGGGTTTGGCGAGGTATTATGGGGCTGGCTAAAAAAGGTGAAGGGATTAAGAAAAAGAAAACAACTCATAGACGCCGAAGAGCGGAAGGGGGAATAAATGGTGATGGAAGGAGACTTGACTTGGGGTGGTGAACACACAATGCAAAACACAGATGATGTGTTATAGAGCAGTACACCTGAAACCTATATAATTTTATTAATTAGTGTTACCCCAATAAATTCAATCAAAAGAATAAAAAATAACATTCAGGTACTGAGAGCCATTATCTGTGTGGATGGATGATTGAAAGATTGAATATAAAAATACATAAATAAAAATTTAAAAATTCAGCCTCAAAAAAAAATCCCTACTGGACACTAGATGCAAGAAATATCATCAGACTCATAGGTAAGTGGAACTGAAGGGACCACACACTTCATTCCATTTCTCATTATGATTCAAATCATTTCCTCCTCCTTAGACTAGAGGTGGCTGAGACTAACATGGGACCAAAAAGACATTAGCTGATCAGCACCAAGAGAGGCCATGGGGAGATACTCACCCTCCGCCAGGTGTTCCCAGGAGGCACACCCAGGCCCAAGGGCTCGTAGTGTAGCATCATTTCTGTCTGAAGGCACACCCCCTCTCTGTTCATTCACGTTCTGGTCAGACACACAGAACAGACACTGGTCCCTCCAAAAAAGAAGAAGAATATGTTCACTGTGGAAAAATAATTTGGGGGGAAAATAGCGACATAGAAAGTAACAGAAGAATTATCATTTGCTGTTTCATTTGCCATAGTTTTTATGTGAACGGGGTGAGTGCACATTCAAACACAGTGTTGGAAAACACACTTGGGAATAATCGTTTGTAATATTAGTTAACCATTTCTTTGTTTTTGCATATTATTTCTAGTGTTGTACATAAGTTAGCAAAGGTGTTCAATATTAGATAATTTTGCCTTAAGGTTTTTCTTCTTGGTTGATTTTAGAGGACTTAAGTTGATTTAGTTGATGAGTATTTATATCTTTCCTCTTATGTTGTTAATGATTGTAGCCAGATAAGTTACTTAAAGATAAATAACTGTCTTATCCTTAAGATAGATGGCTTTTTGTTTTACTGACTTGTAGTTATAAAATCTGGGGCTTTTATTCATTAGACCTTGTCTTTTAAATGAGTAGTATGTTTTAATGATTTTTACAAGTTCCTTAAACTTTAAGTTCCTTAAAGTACTTGTAAGTGTCTTTTCAGTTCTTTAAAAAAAAAATACATAGGTTCTATTTCACATATATATTTATATTAACTTATTTGTTATAAGTTTTGTATATACATTTAAAATGTTTTTTGTCGTTCATGCTATTATAGTTGTCCCAATTTTACCCGTTCCCCCGCCCCCATCCCTTGTTCCCACAGTCCCCAGACTCTCTCTCGTCTGTGGCCGATGCATGGATACTCTTCGTCGAGTATGTATTTTTAGTCTTTTCCCTCACAGTGAGCCATGTCTTTGTCTTCTTACTTTTGTATTATTTCTATTGAACAGTCATCATTAGGGTGCGTGTGCAGGAGATACTAGGATAAATTCTCAAGGAAGTTTAAAGACAGGAATGGGGAGCGACAGATACATAAGCCTGACAGCACAAGTAGCTTTTACAATTTTATTGATGGGTCCCAAATAAATCTAGACGTTTTGGCTGTGTTTTCTCTTGCTAGGGTCCCGTGTTGATAGGGAGCTCCCAGGGCGGAGTGAACATCGAAGACGTGGCCGCGGAGACCCCTGAAGCCATAGTGAAAGAGCCTATTGATATTGTAGAAGGCATCAAAAAGGAGCAGGCTGTCCGGGTAGGTCCCAAACAATTTCTGGCTTTTGGTTAGGCAGTGACAATCTTGAAGAAAGACAGTTAACTTCGTACAAGTGAAATGATCGACAAAACTTAAAAAAAAAAATTCGAGTGTCAAAGCATGTTAATATCGTGTTTGAAATGGAAACTTTTATAAGTATCTACAGTGTTTTTCTTTTATATCCTCCATAAATATTTCAATGTGTATCCATATCTAGTACAATTAACAGTAATTCTTAATAGCATTACTCATCCAGTCATTCAAATTCCGTGTCTCAAGTTTCTTTTCGTTTACACTTTATTTGGGGATCGACAAACCTCATGGAAACTGTGGGCCTCCTCTGCGCCCACACATCGAGTCTGTTTCGAATTCCAGGGGTTTCGTACTGTTCTCGTGTGCTCCTTCCTTCCCTTCCATCTCCCCCAGCCGCACCGTGAGGAAAGCAGGCCCGAACGAGGGTCCGTGCCCTGCACAGCCCGCAGGAGCAGCTTGGGGCTGTCCAGGCTCTGCCGTAGAGCAGACCACTTCCCCTGGGTGTGCACCCTCGGGCCCATGCTAAAAGGAAAGCGGGAGTACTGAAGTCTGACATTGGCATTTGTTAGAGGGAAGCTGTCAGAAGAAGCTTCTGACGTTTGGCAGAGTAAGGTTTTTGACTGCACAAAAGTTTCAAGGAGATGGAGAGGTCTCCGTGATGAAGCGTGAAGCAAGCCATGAAGGCAGATGAGGGACATACATGTTTGAAGGGGACAAAGGTTTGACTCCCTAGGTCGTTCTGTGAGTGATTACTAGAGAGCTAACTGTGGATGGGGAAGAAGATACTTGATTTACAAGAGCACTTGAAGGAATACTTCACTGAGATTACAGCTTTTTGAGCACTAAGCAGAAATTGTACCGAGCACAGTGCTTGGCAAATTAATGTCCTATGGGGTTGATCAGAAGTCTGCTGGAATTTTCAAATGTTTAAACCCGAAAGAGTGGGTTATGACCTAGTGAAAACCTTTTTAAATGAAGTAGTATTTTATTTCATTATTCTTTTTTAAGATTTTACTTATTTATTTTTACAGAGAGGGGAAGGGAGGGAGAAAGAGTGGGAGAGAAACAGGATCAGTTGCCTTTCGCACGCCCCCAACTGGGAACCTGGCCCACAACCCAGGCGTGTGCCCTCGCTGGGAATCAACCAACGACCTTCAGGTTTTTGGGACGGTGCCCAACCCACTGAGCCATACTGGTCAGGGCTTCTTGTTATTCTTTATTTGAATTAAATCTTAACCAAACATGACATTTCTTAGCTTGATTAATTACTTTATTTATTGGCACTTGACTTTCTGCAAAAATCACATTCGCCCTCAAAGAATTCAAGATTTTCTGTTACTGAAAGTCGAATGCGTTGCAGCCTGTGATAGCAACTGGAAGAGGAAAAGCCCTCTGTAGCATCCCAGGCAGTGGCAGCAGTTCGAGTAAGTGCACAGACATGGAGCCTCTGTGCCCGTGGTTCAGAGCTGCTCGTGGACCTCTGAAAACTGTGGGTTCTGGGCCCACTGTTTAGCTTGCGAATCAGAACTTCTAGGTTGGGATCTTCCTAGATGTGTTTTCTCAAAAGCTCTTCAGGTCTATCTAGTTAGAAATCGCCACTCAAGACTATAACTCCTCTATGAGGTTAGGAGCTTAAAACCTGTATCTTTTGGGCCTAGCATACAGGGTGGGGCAAAAGTGGGTTCACAGTTGTGAATACACAGACAGAATTTATTCTTGTATTTATTACTCACTGTATTTACCATGTAAACAACTGTAAACCTGCTTTTGGGCCACTCTGTCTATGAGGTGCTCAGTAGATGTTTGAATGAGTGAGATAATACTTGTCTGACTGGATATGACCTCCTTGCTAGGTAGATCCGCTTCATAAATTGCCTGAAAGGTAAAATAGGGTGACTTAGTGTTTTGGCCATTGTTTGGGCCATTGGGATTGTCAGTGCACCACCGTTTGTGTCCCCACCGGGTAGTTTGAATACAGTATAAAGTAGGTTGGCCACAAGGCTGGGAGGCAGTGTGGAGGCTGTGGAAGGAGCACTGGACCTGCACACTGAGTGCGTGTCAAGTCCATGACCCCCGTGAATCTCTCAGCTGGAACATGGACACACAGCCTGCCTTGTGAGGACAATTTGGGATGAAGAGTTTGGTTTAACCATTTCGTAATAATAGCTGCTACTTTAGTGACTAATGTTTGACTGCAGATGATTTGTGCTTATTTCAGTAATAAATTAGTGTGTTTTTTATTTACAGTAATTTAATGTTGATTGGATATGTGTGACATGCTTGTACTAAAGAGACAAATTGCTTTTAGCTCGCACAGAAGATGGGATTTCCACCTAATGTTGTGGATTCTGCAGCAGAAAACATGGTCAGGCTCTACAACCTCTTCCTGAAATACGACGCGACCATGGTGGAGATCAACCCGATGGTGGAGGACTCAGACGGAGCTGGTAAGGGCCTCCTGGCCTCAGGCGCCGGTGTCATGTTCGCCCACCTGCTCACACTTCGCTCCGACAGCTGACAGCTGAGCTCGTGGGGAGAGGGACCCGTTCCTACGTAGAAGCTTATTTACAGTAAATAGAAGGACTCTACACAAACTTTAAAGAGACTCGTTAAAGCAGAGACCTTAAATATCTTAACTATATATAGGTACACACAGAGGACTTAGAGTTGCCTTGTCCAGAATGGTGGCCCAGCTCTATGTGGCAGCCAGAATTAATTAGAATGGTATAAGATGAAAATATCCCGAGTCCCACCAGTCACATTTCAGGTGCCCAGTTTGCCCACGTGTGGGCACCACATCAGACAGAACCCAGACAGAACGTTCCGTCACTGCAGGAGGCTCCTTTGGCCCTGGGGCATTAGCGTGTCCGGGGTGGTGGGGAGGGAATAGCTGTAGCTCTGGGGAATTAGCCATCTTAATCGCCACTAGTTTTAGACTTTAGAGACATGATACGTCTTTATTTTTAGAGAAATAACATTAGCTCGTCACTTTGACAGCTTTTCTTTTACATGTGTTTAAAAGGTAAAGATTTTGAATTACCATGTGTTTCATTTTAAATTTTTTTCGTTGTGGAGCTCAAGCCTAAGACATCTCTTTCCTGGGGATTTCGCCCCGTGTGTGTTTGCAGTGGGGGATCACCGTCGGCTTCTGAGCGGGCCTGTCTTGATCTTCTGGAGTCTGGTGTACCCAGGGCACCGAGTAAAAGCTAATGCCTTTGCTCCTTGTTCCTCATTCATGTTTTTGAACAGCACATTAATTTTTTTGACGTAGTGGATGTGCGCACACACACACACAGCCCCTGCACCCTACGTTTAAAAAAATTTTTTAATGCCAATTAAAAAAGTAAAATATTGAGCCACAAATTAAAAGTCTCAACAAACATCTGAGAATTAATAACATAGTTAATAGCCCTTAAGCACAAAGCAATAAAATTAGAAATTAACATAAAATATCATCACATTTTTTTAAATTTAATCAAAATACTTCATTGGTTAATTAAGAAATTACAATGGAAGTGAGAAAATATTTAGAACTGAACAAACTGCCAAGGATGTAGTGCTTTTTGGAAGGAAGAGTTATCGAAAGTGGTCAGTTGTCTTTCAGTTAATATACAACTTAATGTAACTGTCTAAGAATTTCGAACGTGAAAAATGGATCGTTACACAGTTCCTATGGAAAATAAAAGGATAAAAATTGCCAATGTATTTTTTTCTATTCAACAGCGTTAATTTGACATCATGGGCGACTTTTTGCCAAGTCACTGCTGACGGTGAATATGGCATTGCATGGACCCCCCCCCCCCAAGTTTTTGATACAGAAATAATAGCACAAGGGACTTCTGTGTCTCTTTTGCGCAGAGTCACGGTCATTCACATTTTGCCTTATTTGCTTTATCACCCTCTCTCTCTACAGTGTGTGTGTGTAAAAATAGGTTTTTAGAATCACCTGAGCGTAAGTTGGAGATGCCATTCTTCATTACCCCTAAATGTTTTGGTGCCTAAAAACACTTTTCTATAACATCAATACATTTATCAAAACCAGGAAATTTAACACTGGTAAAATGTTATTGTCTAATCCACGGTACATCCGCAGATGGAGACAAGTGTCCTGGGAGTGTCCCAGTAGCGTCCCTTGGACCCCACCCCCGCCTCCTCCACCTGCTCCAGGGTCCTAGTCCCGTGTCACACATTGAAATTCGTTTTCATTTCCGCTTGACCTCAAATAGTGCCTCACTTTTGCTTTGTTTCTTAACCGTGACACATGCACAATACGTATATTTGTTTTGTAGAGAGGGGTCATTCACTTTGCAGAATATTCTTCGGTTCGGGCTTCCCTGTCTGACGGTTCTTCATGGGCTTTCTCCCTCACAACGCATCATGTCAGGAAGCTGTCGGGTTGGGTCGGGTCACTTGATTGACGTAGTGTCCATCAGGTTTCTTGATTATAAAATCTCTGTTTCTTCATTGGTAATTATTAGGGAATTCGTGGGAAAGTGTTTTGAGCCTGTGTCCCTGACCGCACTTTTACCCATTCACTTCGGCACCTACAGACAATTTTCTAACCCGTCAGCCCTTCCATGTGGCCCAGCTGGCCTGGCCCTCTCTGGGAGAGCGCTCTCTCCGCCACCTGCCGACCCATTCGTTTGTGTCTGAATGGGCTTCCAGGTCCTTATCTTACTTAATGAGTATAATCCAAGTTTCATCGTTTTTTTGTTGCCCAGATTACCCCAGATTTGGCCAGTAGAGGCCCTTGTAAACTGGCTCCTGTGGCCTCTTCTTCATTCTTAACTGTTTTTTAAAGATTTTATTTATTTATTTTTAGAGAGAGGGGTAGGGAGGGAGGAAGAAAGGGAGAGAAACATCACTGTGACAGAGACACATCAATTGGTTGCCTCCCGCACGCACCCCCACCAAGGACCTGGCCCGCAACCCAGGCCTGTGCCCTGACCAGGGATCGAACTGGTGACCTGTAGCTTTGCGGGAGGATGCCCGACCAACTGAGCCACCCCATTCAGGGCTTTCTTTCTTAACTTTTAATTTTGAAAGAAATACAGATCATAGAAAGTTGTAAAAATGGTATAAAGAATCTCATTTTCTCTTAGCTTCATCCAGTGGTAACAACTCATATAGCCGTGTATATCTAAGCAGTTGTTTGATTTTGGTAGATTACTGTTGCCTAGACTAAGTGCCTTATTGAATTTTCATCATTTTTTAAAAACCTGCAGTCGTATGTATGTCCACACGTATGCGTATGGACATGCATATGTATAGATTTACTTAACTTCATCCCATGCAGAGGTTTGTAGCATCACCACCACAGTCAGCGCATGGCGCTGCCCCACCCCCTCTCGTCCAGCTCTTTCATTCACATCCTTCCCACAGCCCTCCCCTGCCCTGTCCTCCAGAAACCCCTAGTCTGCGCTCCCTAGTTTTGAAAACGTTGTGTAAGTGGGCGCAGCAGTATTTTGAGAATCGCCTTCTTACAGGCAAAGCCCCTTGAAGGCCGCCCATGCCATCGCGCGCACCAGCCGTTCACTCATTCTCGTTTCTGAGTTGCACCTGCTGCTCGGGTGCCCCAGAACACATTCAGCCGTTCACCCTTGGAGGGGCATTGGGTTGTTGCCAGTGTTTTGCCACCCCTAAAAAAGCTGCGGTGCATACTTAGGTATCAGTTTTGCGTGACCATAAGTTTTCCCTTTGTCCTTTTGATCTGTTTCTTTTAATATGTCACACAAGTGTTCTTTGAGCACTTCTTTACTTTTTGTGCAACAGGGTGTTCCAGGATTGTGTTTTGCTTTCTTAAATTCTGGAGTCAGCTTTTGCACCAAGGGACTCTGGTTTTTTTAATGGGAAACAGCATTTGGAAACCGAGATATGCATGTACCGGTGCATGTGCCACTGGTCTGTTAGTACTTCCAAGCCTTTTCAGTGCACAGAGCCGAGGGGGGAGAGAGAGAGAGTGTGTGTGCGTGTGCATAACACACATATACTTATATCTACGTCTGTCCCTTTTTTTTAAACCTCTGCAGTCATCCTGGTACCTCTAATTTCGTCCAGCCGCACAGAATTCATCTGGCTCTTCCCCTTCCCGCCTTTGCAATTCCCTTAGCAGCCAGCGTCGGACACCTGGCTCACTTTCTGCTCACGCATTCGCCTGCGTCTGGCGTTCGTTTCCTTTCCGTAGATCAAGGCTTCTTAACCTTGTCACCGTTGACATTTCGGGACCAGGTCATTGCGGGGGGGGGGGGGGGGCCTGTCCTGTGCATTGTAGAATGTTTAACAGTTCCCCAGTAGTAGTAGCAACTCTTAGTTGTGACAACCAAAAATACTGCTAGACTGCCAGATGTCCCCTGGGGGACAAACTGCCCTCGCTAAGAAGAGTGCTACAGCTCCATGCTTCCACGTTACCTGGGTCCTGGAGAACTTCCTTTGCCGTTTTGTCTTAATGTAGGCACGCTAGTGGTGATTTTCTTTCCATTTGTCTGAAAATGTCTTTGTCTTTTTGAGTACATTTTCACTGGATATAAAAATCTCACTTGATATATATTTTTTATCACTTCAGATATTTTTTTCTGCCTCATTCTCCTCCTTATCTTCCAATTTCATATTGTTAGATGATTTGATATTGTCCTGTAGGTCCCTGAGGTATTTTTAAATCTTTTTCAGATTGGATGACTTCTCTTTATCTTCAGGTGCTTACCTATCTCCAGTTTGTTAAGTTCACCCAGCAAATTTTTCATTTCAGATATTGTGCATTTCAGTTCTAGATTTTCTGTTTGGTTCCTTGTTATAGTTTTATTTCCTGCAGAGATTACCTGTCTGGCGCTCTATTATGATCATATTTTCATTTCAGTAGCTGTTCACAGCCCTCTGATAATTCCAGATCTGGGTCATCTTGGGGTGGTTATTCTCGACTACCTTTTCTCTTTACTGTTAATCTCATTTTCCTGCTTCTTCACAAATGTAGTCGTTTTTAATTGTATACAGGCCATTTTTGGAGTTATGGTATAGAGATTTGGAATTCTGTTGACCTCCTCTGAAAGAACGTTGATTTCGTTATGAGTAGCTAACTTAGCTGGGCTCCAGACTGTCCTTTGTGCTGGGCAGCAGCTGAAACTACCCGGTTTGTCCAGCCGTCTGCCTGTTCGGGAACTACAAGGAGTACGTTGTAGTTAGGTTGGAGCAGGGAAGGGGTTGCGTACTGAAAGATGAAGTTGGGAGAGGTGGCCTTCATATGAGCCATTTCGGTAGGGCGCCGGAGCCGAAAACCTGTTTAGAGTGGATTTCAGAGAGGAAGGCAGGAGAGGAATTTGACACAGGGAACGTAAGCGCAGAGGTTGGCAGGTTCTAAGGGTTTTAGGCTTTGTGGGCCGCACACGGTCTCCGTTACCGCTCCTGGTCTTCTTGTTCTCTTTTTTCCCTTTTCCCTTTATTCTTCACAACCTATTAAAAATGTAAAACCCATTCTTAACTCAGAGGCCGAATCTGGCCCTGGGACCATAGTTTGCTGATCCCTGGTTTAAAGAGAGCTCTCGTCATGAGTTTTGCTGTATAGAAAGAGAAGAGTAGGGGGTGGGTATAAGGGCTAAAACACTTTTTTTTTTTATTAAGATGGAGGAGGGAACTGCATTTTTGCAAGTCAGTTGGATTTAGCCAGTAGAAAGGGGGAGGAGTAATAATGCGGGAAAGAGACTTGCTGGAGCAATGTCTTCGAGTGTTGCGAGGGAATGGGATTTAGGGCCCCAGTGCAGGGGTTAGCCAGGAGCATGGACAGTTACTTGTTCGTTTTAAAAATATTTAAATGTTTTTGAGATATTTTTTCCTCTTCTTTATCTGTTGCCTCGAACAGATGTAGAACCAGTGACTCTGAAGGGTAGTTTCAATTCTCAAATTCCCTTTTTGAAGAAACAGTTTTGAATTCATTGTGAACATAAATTGAAATACTTTCAAAAAAGTAACAGAGTGTGTTTTTCCCTTCAACTGAAGAATGTTTGGTTATTGGGTGGCTTATTGTATCTGTCTTGAAATTAAGGTCACGTTCTTTGTTTTCTTTTCTTCAAAGTGCTGTGTATGGATGCAAAGATCAACTTTGATTCTAATTCAGCTTATCGCCAGAAGAAGATCTTTGATCTCCAGGACTGGACGCAGGAGGACGAGAGGGACAGAGACGCCGCAAAGGCGGACATCAACTACATCGGCCTCGACGGGAACATAGGCTGTCTCGGTACCCACCACGTGCTCATGTCCGGGCGGGGTCGGCCCGGCGTGCCGTAATGCGTTCTCTATGTGTGTGTTGCTTATGCCAGCCTTCTTCCCCTCTCGCTAGTGAACGGTGCTGGTTTGGCCATGGCCACAATGGACATCATAAAACTTCACGGGGGGACGCCAGCCAACTTTCTGGACGTCGGGGGTGGCGCCACCGTCCATCAAGTAACGGAAGCTTTTAAGCTCATCACTTCCGATAAAAAGGTAAGGGCAGGCTTCTGTTTCAGAATGTGAACGGTGAGAAGGAACTTGATTCATTAGCAGATGTGAGTGTTATACTAGTTGAGCGTTAAAATTAAAGGTCCTTCATTGTCTGAAAACATTTGCTGGAGCCAATACAATAAAAATTAACTACAGAAATGGACAGTTTCCCTTTGTGATTTGGAAACAAGATGAAGAAATACTAGATTGTGTTAGATAGTATTAAAAATAGTAGTGATTTGGCATGGGAGTATATTCCTGTGAAAAGTCTGTAAAGCTGAAAAGAAGAAAATAACATCATCTTTAATTTCATCCAGAGGTAACTTTTGTTACTATCGATTTGATCTGTTTTCTTCAAGACTCATTAACACTGGTGTATCTCACACGCACGTGTGCTCACATGTGTCGCATGTACATCTTTCTAGATGTAGCTTATTTAGGTGTAGGTTACATGCCATATAGCTCACACATTCATATGTGTATCTTTGTCTTTTTTAAAGATTTTATTTATTTATTTTTAGAGAGGGGAAGAAGGGGAGAATGGGAGAGAAACAATGTGTGGTTGCCTCTCACGCAACCCCGGCTGGAGGCCCAGCCAGCAACCCAGGCCTGTGCCCTGACGGGGAATCGCACCGGTGACCCTTTGGTTTGCAGGTTGGCGCTCAGTCCACTGAGCCCCACCAGCCAGGGCCATGTATGCACATAGTTTGAGGCCTTTTTTTTTTCGCTACCATATAATGAGTACTTTTTGCATTTTCTAAGGTATTCTTCTAAAACACCCATTTTAGTGTTTTCATAAACTGTCATATGTAGATATGCCATAGTGTAGAATTATGAATTTATAAGTGATTGTCAAAATATAAGGGGTGTGAAGTGCCATCCAAAAGACATGCTCAGCAGACACTTTTTAAGGAGTGTGTCCACGATGTGGCCAGTGTGGGTTTTGTAAGCCTTGTGGGAAGGTAAGATAATGGCCTCCCGGGAACGAGTCTCACTGAATTGAAACCGAGAATTCCTCATTGGCAGGGATCGTAGCCTCCCCATTGCTGCCTCTGCCAGGGGCCAGCATAATGCTCAGTACGTACATAGGTTGTTAATACGTATTTATTATTGATGCTGCTGACAGTGTATGTTTTTATTTGTCGTGTTAAACTCTAAGATTGAAAAATTATTCTCTTTCACTTTGAGCTTATAGACGTACTTGCCGTCTTCAGTTTTACAAAGAGAATTAAACTAAAATGGGACACAAAATGTGCTTTATTTCTCTTGTTCAGTGTATTTTTTAAAAAGTAAACAAATGTTATTGGAACTGTATTTCTGTAGCTGCTTTTGGCATAGAGTTGAACAGCAGAGTGTTACGATGTTGTCTCACGGGTGAGCCCTTCCCGAGGCGAGCCGGAATTCTGGGTCTGTCTCTGAGCACGGCCCTGCGGCCGAGGCAGGAGAGCGGAGGGGCGCGGGCGGAGGACTCCGGTGCGGAGGTGGGGCTTCGGAGCTGGGCCAGGCCCGGAGCTCGGGCCGCGGGGCGGGGCGGGGCGCGGCTGCACGCACGCCCTGTCTGTCCTGGGCGCTGTGCTGCGTCTGTGCCTGCACGGTCCCTCCCTCCAGGCAGTTACAGTCTGACCGGGGGGAGAACCTGAGTGCAGTGCTGTGGGGACAGCCAGGAACCCAGGGATCACAGTGGCCTTCCCTGCACGGGCCGCGCCGTCAGCCGTCTGGGGAACTGAAGAAGCCAAGCAAATCGTTCCGAGTGCAGAGCCCTCTGGGGTTCAGGGAGGGCCTGTGTGCGCGGACTGGCACGGCCCGTGCGTAGGGACAGCGTCCCAGGGAGAACCAGACAGCGGGTACTGCTGGTGCATTGAGTCCACTCTGTGAAGACCCCTGCGTCCGCAGTGGAGGAGCTGGGAATTTAACCCCGCGCTCCAGCACATACACAGCCGCCGCCCTTACCTTTTGTTTCCTTCAGAGAAGGAAACTCTGCCAGCGGGGGGTGGAGGAGGGTAGGGATCCCGGCCGGAGAGGCCAGCCCGGCTCCTCGGCCTGGTCGGGGCATTTCCAAAAGGTGAGGGGGCCTCCGACAAAGGCGGTGCTAGAAGGGGGAGCGGAGGCCTTCCGAGGCCGTCCGGAGACACAATCGCTCCAGCCACTTCTGTCCCTCTCGCGGCGGGCGTGGCGGAGAGGGAGGTGCGTTCCGTTCACCTCCAGGGGCCTCACCGGGCGGGACGCCCTGGAGCCGGCGGAGGCCGGTGCTTGTGAACGGACCTGTGAAGTCTGCCTCGTGGGGACCAGCTCCCGTGGACAGCCCTAAAGCCGTCGCCCTTCCTGTCATGGCTGGGTCTGTGTCTGAGGGTCCTGGTGTGCGGACAGCAGTTGCAGGGGCCGGAGTTGGTGGGACGACTCGTGTGTGCGAGGTGGGGAAGCCAGCTCTTCGCCGCCCCGCTCTTCAGGGCAAAGGGCTCGTCGAGGAAGACTAAGTAAGATACGACGCCCCGAGGTGCCGCGGCAGGGCGCGGTGGGGGTCCGGGGGCTGGAGGCGGGGGTGCGGCGGTGCCGGGCGGTGCGCAGTGTGCTGTCCACGGGAGGGTGCGGGCGGAGGGAGGGCCGGAGTCCGCTGGGAGTTGTAACCCACCGTGACTGCTAGACCCTCTCTCCAAACAGTGGCGTCGAGCTCAGTGTGTCTCTTTTTGTCACATTAAGACGTTCACGGGGAATGATGGGGAAGGTTACGGGTGGTCAGAGGCCACTGGGCCAGACGCCAGCTGCCCCAGAACCTTCCTGGCTGCCCTAAGGGTTGAGGGGAACGATGCCGTGATGTGTCTGCCACCCTGGCAGAGTGTCATTCATTAAAGAATGAAAAGTAAAAAATACTTTTTGGAAAGGATAGCACCGACTCAGATTATCTGTCGGTGTGGTGGTGGAGGAGAGCCGACCGAACGGGCCTGGGGCCTGGGCGTGCCGCGCAGCTGGGAGCGGCACGTGGGCCCTGGGTGGCTCTGAGGGCCTGGCTTGTGTCAGGGTCCGTCAAGGTGGCGGGCCGAGTAAGGGGCACGTGATGGTTCGTGAACACAAGCGGAGACCTGGCATGTGACAGGGTCTCATGCCACGAGCGGGGCTGGTCATTCCCGTGAATGGCTGTGTAATAGGGAGCGAGTAATGGGCACCAGGAGGTCTTGTGCGTGAGGGTCGGGAGAGAAGAGCACATGAACCAGGTACCCAGGCTTCAGCGAGGGGACCCGCAGAGGGGATGGCTCTGTGGTCTGAAAATGGCTCCACGGAACTGATTTTTGTCATGAGGTACAAACATGAGTGAGTGTGTCCTTGGGAAGGATAGGCACGCTCCTTTCTTTAAAACTTTCACCCACCCCAACCCATTTCATCCCCAGGTACTGGCTATCCTGGTCAACATTTTTGGAGGGATCATGCGGTGCGATGTCATTGCACAGGGCATCGTCATGGCCGTGAAGGACTTGGAGATTAAGATCCCCATCGTGGTGCGGCTCCAAGGTGAGTGTGGCGCGGCTCGTGGCAGTGTCAGGGACCTAAAACATTCACAGTTCCCAGGACTTCAGTCCTTTTAAAATACAGTTGTATCTTTTAGGTGAAAGTACTATGTAATAGGAAATTTGAAAAACATGGCATTAAACATTTTCTAACATTGGGGCAGAATTATTCATAGTTTTGCTTGGTACGATCTGAGACCTTATTTACTCATCGTGCTTTGTCTTGAGCCGACTTCCCTGCTCACCGTGGGTACGGTACAGCACGTCACAGGGCGCCCCTAAGTTTCCATAGCACTTTGTGCCTCAGAGCCTGTGTTAAGTGATGGAGGTTCTCTTATACAGATTCCATACCGTGTGTGGTGACAGCCATCGGTAATG
The DNA here is from genome assembly GCA_004026545.1 of Mormoops blainvillei. Classification (NCBI taxonomy): domain Eukaryota; kingdom Metazoa; phylum Chordata; class Mammalia; order Chiroptera; family Mormoopidae; genus Mormoops; species Mormoops blainvillei. The sequence continues at coordinate 42,307 of PVJD01011440.1, forward strand.
ATTTTGTGTAGATATTTAAAATCTTCATATTTGCATGCTTTTCAGGTACACGGGTGGATGACGCTAAGGCACTGATAGCAGACAGCGGACTGAAAATTCTTGCTTGTGATGACTTGGACGAAGCTGCTAAAATGGTAAATGGGCCACACTGGTGCAAAGGAGCTGCAAACATTTAGAGTCTGAAATGAGCCGGCTACTCGTTCTAGTACTTAGTGTTACAGCTAAACACTAGTACTCACTCGCCAATAGAGAGTAAATTACTGCCTCTTAGACCAGCTGTCTCCGGCCTTTCTGACAGCATTTCTGACAGCAGGGACCGGGGGTGCGGGGGTGGTGTGGGGATGACTGAAGGGCATCGCGCTCCAGCTCGCCTCCTGCTCTGCCGCCCGCTTCCCACCGGGCTGGCCCGGTGCCGGTCCACAGGTCGGAGGTTGGGGACCCCGTCATAGACCCAAACTCCAATCCCAATATTGTAAGTTATGATCACTTTTTTTTTTAAAAAACTCAGCTTATTTAGATATGGCTTTCCTTGTAATATACCTGCCACCCAACTGAAACAGTTATCAGCTCACGCCCCAGTCCTGTCTCAGCTGTGTTTTTCCTGCTTCCCCCTTTGCCCGTGATTATTTTGAAGTACACTCCAGACACTGTGTCATTTCCTGCATGCCATCATGTACCTATAAAAGGTTAAAGTATTGATGATATATAGGAATTGTTATTTGTTTCAGGTGGGATTGCAATATTATGTTTATATTTTATTTTTTAAAATGTAGTCAGTGTTAGTTTTCATGATTCTCTCAAATACTTTGTTTAGGCTCTTCCTTAGAATTAGGATCAAAATAAGTCTGTATGCATTGCAGCTGCATAATATGTTACTAAGTTTGTTAATCTATAGACTCCCCTTTGTTTTTTGTTTTTCTGGAGCTTGTTGGAAGGGCCATGTTGATGGTCTTGTTGTGTTTCCCAGTCGGGATACTAATGATTGTATCCCTGGGGGGTCGCTTCCCCTCACCCCCAGCGCCCCTGTATTTCCTGTAAATTGGTAGTTTTGGTCTGTAGGTTTGATCACGTGTGTATTCGATTTGGGGAGCAAGGAGCAGGAGTATTTTGTAGTCGGTGCTGTGTAATTCCATAGGGAGTGAGTCATTAGTGTCAAGTTCGTTCTCTCTGTGACACTGGCAGTCACTGGCGGTCACAGCTTAGGCCTAGTTGTGTCTCGTTAACGCGCAGTGGCGATGCCATCATTCCGCCACCCTTCATTTACTGCATGGAATACTTACAAAAAGCGAAACTGCCTTGTTCCTGTAGCTGTCGGTTGTCATGAAGTCAGCCGCGCACAGGAAAAGCGGTTCCTCAACGATTCGCTTTATTGAGGAGTTTCCAGACTACCGAGTTCATTCCCTTACGTCCTATAGAAGTGACCCAGGCTTTCTTTGTATTTTGTTTTGGAGTGTGTGCCGTGTGTGCACACCTGTGCACATGCCATTTGGACCTCAGTGGATTTAGATCTGTTTGATGGGCTCTAATCCATTCCAGTAATTTTTTACTGATGCTTGAATGCTCCCCTCTCTGGTCACTGGGGGCCTCTTTGGGGAGACGCCTGCGTCCTTCTCACCGGCCCTGCGATGTGCTTTCTGGGCAGACCAGATGCTCCAAGCTCACCTGTACATTTTTTGCTCCAGACCTGAAATCAGCCAAACAGTGTTTAGAGATCACAGTGTGAGCTCTAAGGGTCCTTATGGCTTCTAGGTTGTTCATTGTTTCTGGACTTTTCAAATGGTAAATCTAGGAAAAGATGTTAAAGAGATAAATACATGAGAAATCCAGTAGTACATGTCTCTTCTTATCTCTTCTCCCTCTCTCCCATGTTATATTGACATACATAGAAATAGTCATCCCTTTGTCCCTCAGAGCAGACGTGACAGGTGCACGGAAGTAATACCAACATGATTACTGAAAGCAGTCTGAGATTCGTATGTGCAGTTCCTTCTGTCCTCTGAAGTATTTCTCATAACTTAATGGATTTTAAAATTAATGTGAAAGAGCTCTGTGTGTTTTATCCCAGCCTGGTACACAGTGTCATTTAACTTTTTTTTTAAGGAATTGCTTTTCTTAAAGAAAGAAAAAAACACCAGTTTTTGTTTCACATAAATACTCATTTGGTTCCAAAGTGTCGTAACTATTTCAGAGAACCTGACTTTGGTACCTCTTCTGTTTTTCCCTTCCCTATCGGTGGCCAGCTTTTAAAAAAGTTCTTCCTCCAAGCAGCGTGTGTGCACATGTATGCATGTCCTTTCCCTCTGATGCGATTAGCACATGTATTTACCTCACTTGTTTTACTTAACCCCGTATCCTCGCGCACCCTCCACAGCAGACACAGAGGAGTGTCTAAATGGGAACTTTTGATTCTTTCCACCTGTGTTTATAAACATTTCATGGCACTCTGTGGGGCTGTATGGTTTAATCAGTAACGGGCTTTTGAGATTTGCTGAGTTAATGGCATACCACTTTGTAAGAATAATAAGAGCCTTATGTTTGCCTTTGGGACGACTCTGGGAAAGCGCCTGTTAGTAAATAAGATTCAGCTGCAGTTCAGAGACGGGCTTTCATACTAGTCCTGAGCTTAAATTAAGACCTGGAGCCCAGGACGGCAGGGGCAGGCGGTTCGGAAAGCCTGCTCCGCCCCTGGGGGGGCGGTGACTGGGTGTGAGGTGAGGAGGGGGCTGGGGGTTCAGCTGTAGCTTGTCTCCGAGGACACGCTTGCCGGCGGCGAGGGCCCGCATCGAGGGGGGCTCTGTGGACGCAGGCAGAAGGGAGAAGCATCAGGAGGGATTTGAGCAAACGGACCAGGAGAGAAAAGCAAACGGGCGACCCAGGTCATGACCACGTTTGCCTGCCGACTGGGAGACCGTGGAAGCCACGACAGTAGAATGATGAGATTGGCAGCTGCTGCCGTCGTGTCGAGTATTTGTCGGGCTTGCAACGCTTAGCTTTTTTAAGTGTCATCTTACTCAGTATGAGTTCAGTGAGGCCTCCTTTCTATGGATGAGGAAGCAGAGGCCAGATAAATGAACATGTTCAGGATCGCATGGCATAAGCGTCTGAATGGGATTTGAAACCGAGGTGCCTAATGAAAACCTTTTAACTACTCTATGGGGAAGGAGAGAAGCTGAATGTATTGTTTGGTTATAAACATTAATTTGTATGGTATCAACTGGATATTCTGAGATTATAGTGAGAACATTGCCATTCAAATTGATACAACTTACTGATATAAAGTAAAATACTAACTCTAGATCCAAACTCCTATCCCAGTATTGTTAGTTAAGATTGTATACTAAAAAAAAAAAAAAAAAACTTATTTAGATGTGGTTCGCATTGTATAGTATCCAACTAAGATACCCGCTGCTTGTCTTTCAGAAAGATAAAATTTAGGCAATAAAAAGGAGCTGTATGCGTGTGTCAGATATTCAGCGCCTCCCGATGCCACGGCTGTCATTGAAGGTTTTCAGGCTTGGGTTATTAACAGCGTTAGATCTGAACGGCAAATGTTCAAGAGTGTGAGGCGACTGACTCAGAGTAGCCCACATTTCAAGTGGAAAAGATTGACTGTGCGTTAACTTCACAATGACCGATAGTTCTGATGTTATGTTTTTGTGAAAATAGACAAAGATGGTTTGTGTTTGTTTTTCAGGTCGTAAAGCTCTCTGAAATAGTGACCTTAGCGAAACAAGCCCAGGTGGATGTGAAATTCCAGTTGCCAATCTGATCTGAGAATACAGTGGATGCCTGAAGGTTTTAAATGTGCTATAATCATTAAAAATACTGTGTTCTGTTACTGTTTCTTTTCTCTTCAGTGTGTGAAAATTATATTGCCATCTACGCATAAAAACTTTTCAAAGCGTTTGGTCTGCATTTAATTCTGCTGCCGAGACGAGCTGCGAGTATGAGGAGCGCGCGGTGCGGCCGCCTCGCCCCGGCTGCAGCC
>PVJD01011441.1:0-46310 GCA_004026545.1 Mormoops blainvillei
TTCCTTCCTTCCTTCCTTCCTTCCTTCCTTCCGCAGCTGAGGCCAGAGAGGAGAATGATAAGCCCAAGGCCACACAGCTGGGAAAGGACAGATCTAGGACTTGAACCCAGGATACTGTCTCCAGTTCCACTGCTGTCCTACCCTCTTGTTAAACCCTACACAGAAACACCCCAAACTTCATTCTGATGGTGTCAGGTGGAGTGAAGAAATTTTTGAGGAAGGTAGGGAAGGAGGAGGAAAGGGGAGGGCTGAAGGAGGCCCAGAAACCTAATTAGATGGCTCTCCTCACACACGGATAATGTATCCCTTCCCCTGAGGTTCAGGTTCTTGCTCTTTTCTTTCTTTGTATATGGTGGGACAGATGATTATAGACACATGAAGTGTTTTTAAAAAATAAGGAAACCAACCTTGTGAACCAGAGTCAAGATATACCAAGTACGGGAGAACTAGTATTCTTACCTCCCTCCTGTGTTTTGCTTGAAGGAGTCAACATTTGCAGACACAATTTTAGCTAACCAAGTAGAAAAGTCTGTGAATTCATCTTCAGAGCATCATTTGCTTCACGTGAACTGCCTGTTTGATTCTAATCGGCCCCCAAACAATGCACCCACTTCCCCACTCTACCACTATTCTCCAGGTCTGCTGGTTGCAGTACAACAGGGAGGCTAAATGGTGGGTTCTGGACCCAGAAAGCTTGGGTTTGGATTTGGAGACACGGCCTAATGAGCTGTGAGACCTCCAGCCAGTCATTCACCTTTCTGGGCTTTGGTTTCCTCATAGGCAAAACCGAGATGATAGTTCCTATCTCTCGGGATTCAAGGAATTAACAGCCCTCGTATGGTGTTTCCAACAGGGTGCGTGTGGCTCAGAAACTCTAGGTCGGGTTACTTTTGAGCGGCACTGTGAGCGAGGAAACTGGGCCACCACCCGTTGAAGAAGCCGGCCCCGGGAGCACATGCCCAGCCCGCCTCTGAAAACCCGGGGCGCCCAGGACTCACCCTGCTTGAGGAGCGTGCCGCTGAGGTCCAGGACCTCGAGGGTGGCCAGGTGCGCGAAGGCGGCGTCGGCGATGCCCACCTGGGCGCCGCTGCCCAGCGCGGTGCAGGATAGGTTGAGTAGACGCAAGGTGGGGAAGCAGGAGAAGGCCCTGGGCGGCAGCGACTGCAGGGGGTTCCCCGCGAGCTCCAGCACACGAAGGCTGTTTAGAGCGGGCCCAGCGCACGGCGGCAGAGCGTCCAGCTTGTTGAAGCTGAGGTCCAGCGTGTGCAGCCCTGCGGGCCAGCCGGGGCCCCAGCGCAGCGTGCCAATGCGGTTGTGGTGCAGCGTCAGCACCTGCAACTGCGGCAGGTGGCCGAGCTCCAACGCGCTCAGCGCGCTTAGCAGATTGTGGCTGCCGTCCAGGCTGCGCAGCGCCCGGGGCAGGCAGCTCGGCAGGCTCGCGAGGCTGCGGTTCGCCAGGGCCAAGGTCGTGGCCCCAGTGGGGAAGAGCCCCTCGCAGGGCGAGCCCGAGGCGTTACTGGCCCCGCTTTCGGAGGGGCCCTGCTGGTGAGGCCCTGTGAGGCTCAGGCACAGCACCGTGGGCAGCGACAGCAGCAAGGCCAACCACATGGCGCGTGGCTGGGAAGAGAACAACGTGACAGCCCATTAAACCCTGAAGAAACATCCTAGAAAGAAGTGTGAATGTGCCCCCTACCACCAGGCTTTGAGGAGGAGCGCAAGTCCCGGACGTTCCCAAGCGTTACCGGGTGTGCAGTGACTTTGCCTCTGCCAGATTTTCCCCATCACCACCCCCCACCCCGCCACCGACGTGCACCGTGGCACCTCCTGCTCTTCCTTCTCCCAGCGGCGCCTTTCCCTCTAATTCCCTCTAATTCTCTGGATGCTAACCCACAGGGGACCTCCCTCATCTGTCACATCTGGGCCTGAATCTCCCAGTAGGTTTACTTGTTCTGGTTCATGAGCTTCCCAGGGAAGGGAACGTGCCCTTTATCGCTGCAAACTCCCCAGGTCTACAGGTGCTGCTGCATAACCATCTATTAATAATGAGCCAGTGAATGACTGCGTAAGTGGTTCTGCTGGAACATAAAGGTGGGACTTGAGGAAGATTTGTTCGGTCCCAGTGAAACTCAGTTGCCCTCATTACCCCCTGTAGAACTGCCCAGCCCCAGGTGAGTCCTGGTTTGCCTGTCACCTGGTTTTCAGGTCACATTTAAAAATAAGTGCTGGACTGTCTTTCTTGGGAGGGCCCTCAAAGTTGCCTTCAGGGAAGAAAGGAGCCCCCTGACCACTGGGAGGCTTGGGAACCTGGAGTTAAGATTTTCCTGGTCCCACCTTGTTCCCAACAAAAGCCAAGGTTCCTGAGGTCTCTCATGCCTGGGGGGGATGGCTGAAAGTCACCAGGGATAGAGTTTCTGGAGCACAGGGCAGTGGCGAGATCAGGTAGGGGTAGATCAGGCAGCCGTGGGCTGGTTTGGGAGTGCAAAGCTACTTCCAACCAAGCCTTGGCCTTGGTATGCCCCCATTTCTACAGGTGTGTATTCCTGCTCCAGCTATCTCTGCGGACCACTAGGTCTCTGAGCAACCCACCCAGGCCTCCCTCTTGCTATTATGGGGTCCATGCAGTGAGAAAGAGCCCGGAAACTGAGGCCAGAAATTCATGCACCCAGCAGTGTGTCATACTCACCAGTATCTGTCTTTTTGGAGTGTGGCACTCCTGGATGCCCCTTTGTAGTTTTCACTCTTGTCTTATAGATCCCAGGAGCCAGTGACTTCCACAGCTGCTCGACTCTGAATTCCAGAGGGAGGCCTGTTTCCCAGATGCTCCTACCCCCAGCTCCACCCACTGAGAGGGCCTGAGATCCCCCTTCCCTGCCTTCCATCCTTCCTCACATTGTGGTCTTCAGCCAACACCCTTACTGCCTGTCTCCTCCTCCCACTCTGGACCTGGACCCGCCCCTTTCCAGGCCTGCTACCTCCTCCGAGCCCTCCCCCGTATTCATCTCAACTTACACTGCCTTTCCAGGCCTGAGAAATGGAGGGAGTCAGCTCTCCCTGCCAAGGTGAGGGCTGAAGGCTGATGGGTGCAGTGAGGTAGAGGTGGCGCTCTCACCTCCCGGGCATCTGATCCTCCTGCTGGGTGGCTTCCATTTCTTGGGATGTTGGGCGAATACACCGTGAGCTGTTATGAGGAGGAAGGCCCGTACCCCAAAGGAGGAAGGTATCCCATCCAGAGGAAACTGCAGAGATTTCCAGGAGAAAGTAGCCAGAGAGGAGTCTTCAGAGGAGTCTGGGAGCAGGGGCAGGCTCAAACCAGATCCAGAAGTCCCCAAAAGGATTGGTTCGGTTTCTCTGACATCCAGTTCGGTGACAGAGTGGAGGTTTGTCTCTTAAGTGGTGGGAATAAATGAAGAGCATAGAAGTGCAGAAAGAACATTCCCACTTCATAGCCTGGGCTATTGATCCTGGCTAACCAAGAGCCCCAGGTCTCCCTGAAGCCCTGGTGATACCATAGGAGCTTTGCCTAGAGCACATCTGTTCTGCGAGACAATGCCTCACTCCTCCTGAGTTCCAGGATGGGTCATTTTGTCTGAAGGCCTTTGATCTGCATACCCCCTCCTGCCAGGCCCACGGTTAATCATCCCCGGTGTTGTGTATACAGACCCTGAGACCAGAGCTGCATGGATCTTTCCTCCTGTCAGTCCTTATCTGAGCAGCCCTGAGGAAATACAGGATACCTCTGAGCTGGCACGTAGAGTTAACTGGATAATTGCACATCCCAGGGGATCTCCTTTCTTGACCTTCTTCACCCCAAACCTCAAAATTATCCTTTCAGCCTTAGTGGCAGCAGCGGTCTTGCTGCTCAGAAGCATTCCTTTGCTGGGCTCAGGTCGGGGCAGGCAGAAGTCTGTTCTGTGCAACCGTGTCTGGGGCAGTGCAGTCATCATCTAGGGAGCCCAGGTCCCAGAGGTAGAAACTCTGTGCCATGGAAAACACAGGATGCCAAGGGGGAAGGAGAAGTGGAGGCCAGTGGGCGGCCTCAGGTGAGGCCCTTACCTCTGTCTTTGGTTGGTTCACTGGATACAGAGAGCACCCAACAGGTCAATTAAAACATCATCTTCTCTCAACCAGGTCTGTCCTAGAAGTGATGGACCCCCTGAGGACAGCAGGGACTGGGGGAGCTCAGGCAGGGCTGCTCAGGTGAGAGGGAACTGAATCCACTTGTTTGAACAGAGATCCTGAGGAGGAAGTAAGTTGGCCCCCCATGGAGGGCTATAAAAGAGGAACCTAGCCCTGGCTGGTGTGGCTCAGTTGGATGGAGTATGGTCCCATAGACCAAAAGGCCACAGGTTCAATTCTTGGTTAGGGCATATACCCAGGCTGTGGGTTCAATCCCCAGTCGAGGTGCATACATGAAGGCAACCAATCCATTGATCTCTCTCTCTCCTTCTCCCCCTCCTTCTTCTCTCTAAAAGAAATGAAAAAATGCCCCTGAGTAAGGATTAAAAAAGAGGACCCCAGGGAGCAATGTTGGGGTGCTCCTCTCTGTACACCAGTGAGGCAAGGGGTCTGGGAGGCCCTGGTTGCAGAACTCCCCTGAGGTCACTGCCTGCACTTGCTCAGAGCCTCAGGCCCTCTGAGCCAACATCTTGTCTCTGTTGCTTGCTGCCTGGCTCATCAATGGTGTCGAGGGCCTGGACTGGACAGGCGGACCTGACATCTGAGCTCAGCCCTCTGGACTGCTCTGTTGTTCTGGCTCTGCTCCTACCAAACCCAAGCAGACACACCCTGGGTAGGCTGCCCTGGGCTTTTGATCTGGGGAGCCTGGTGGAAGACACTGTGTGGCAGACTTTGCTTCACAGTCTCCCCAGGTATACTCTGCTTGTCACGACCACCCCCTTTTATATTTTTATGGTCATTATTATTATTATTTCTTCTTGACCTCATTGTTAACCCATTCATTGTTTATGTGTTTTTCACCTCCATGTCTTCGTGTTTTTTTCAGTTTTCTTGTTGAATTCTAGTTTCCTACCAGTGCGGTCAGAGAAGATGCTTGATATGATTTCGATCTTCTTAAACTTATTAAGACCTGTTTTGTGTCCTAACGTGTGGTCTATCCTAGAAAATGTTCCAGGTGCACTTGGAAAGTATGTATATTTTGCTGCTTTGGGGTGAAATGCATTGAAGATTTCAATGAAATCCATCTGATGTAGTGTATCATTTAAGGCCGCTGTTTCCTTGTTGATTTTCTGTCTGGAAGATCTATCGATTGCTGTCAGTGGGGTGTTAAAATCCTCTACTATGACTGTATTACTGTCCATCTCTCTCTTTATGCCCATCAAGATTTGCCTTCCATATTTAAATGCCCCTATGTTGGGTGTGTAAATGTTTACAAGGGTTGTATTCTCTTGTTGGATTGCTCCCTTTATTGTTATGTAGTGTCCTTCTTTGTTTCTTACTGTATAGCCTTTGTTTTAAAGTCTATTTTGTCATATATAAGTATTGCTGCCCAGCTTTTTTTCCCTTTCCATTTGCATAGAGTTTCTTTTTCCATCACTTTACTTTTAGTGTGTGTGTATCTTTTGTTCTGAGGTGGGTCTCTGGCAGATGGCATATATATGGACCTTGTATTCTTATCCATTCAGGTACCCTATGTATTTTGACTGGAGCATTTAAGCTATTTACATTTAAAGTGATTAGTGATAGGTACATATTTATTGCCATTTTTTCTTTTAACTATGATTTCTCCTCCTCTTCCTCCCTCCCCAACCCCCATTCTTCTTCTTCTTTCCTCTTCTTCTTCCAACCCTTCAACATTTCTTGTAACATTGGTTTGGTGGTAACAAACTGCTTTAGCTTTTTTTGTCTGGGAAACTCTTTATTTCTTCTTCAGTTTTAAATGATAGCCTTGCTGGGTAAAGTAGCGTTTGTTGTAGGCCCTTGCTTTTCATCACTTTGAATATTTTGTGCCATTTCTGGCCTGAAATATTTCTGATGAGAAATTAGCTGACTGTCTTATGGGAGCTCCCTTGTAGGTAACTGTCTTTTTCTTGTGGCTTTTAAGTTTCTCTCCTTGTCTTTAACCTTTGCCACTTTAATTATGATGTGTCTTGATGTGGGCCTCTTTGGGTTATTCTTGTTTGGGGCACTCTGTGCTTCCTGGACTTGTAAGTCTTTTTATTTTACCAGGTTAGAGAAGTTTTCAGTCATTATTTCTTCAAAAACTTTCTCAATCCCTTGCTCTTTCTCTTCTCCTTATGGCGCCCCATGATGTGAATGTTGTTATGCTCCGTGTTGTCCCAAAGGTCCCTTAAACTATCCCCATTTTTAAAAAATTCTTTTTTTCTTTTTGCTACTCTGATCAGGTGTTTTTTTTTCCCTCATCTTCCAAATCACTGATTCAATCCACCATTTCATCCAACCTCCTGTTTATCCCTACCAGTGTCTTCTTCATCTCAGATATTGTATTCTTTATTTCTGACTGGTTCTTTTTTATAGTTTCTATGTCATTTTTCATGCTGTTGCAGTTCTCACTGAGTACCTTGCTGTTCCCACTAAGTTCTTTGAGCATAATTATAACCATTTTTCTGAAGTCTGTATCTGTAAAGTTGCTTGCCTCCATTTCATTCAGCTCTTTTTTCTGGAGATTTCTCATGTTCTTTCTTTTGGGGCCTGTTTCTTTGTTTCTCCTTTTTGGCTGCCTCTTTGTATTTCTTTCTATGTATTAAGTAGATCTGCTATGACTCCCAGTCTTGGTAGGGTGTCCTGTGGGTTCCAGTGGCACAGTCTCCTTGATCACCTGAGCTAGGTGCTCCAGGAGTGTCCCTTTTGTGGGTTACGTGGGACCTCCTGTGGTAATTGAGTCATGAGTTCAGCAATCATTGAGTCATGATTGCTATGTGTGGGACAGACCCTGAAGCTGAGTGACTGTGAGGCTCAACCTTGAACATAATGTGTGAGCTGCTTTGCAGGTACTGAGCACATAATGCAGAATTTACCTCAGTAGGGTCTGGCCCCTGCTGAGATCTCCCTTTGAGTATGCCACTAGTGAAGGTAATTGGACTCTGCTCTGATGTTATTTGAGCTGACCACTGGGTGTGTTGGTTCTGGGCCTTTTGGAGGAAGTCTGATGCAGACCAATGTCACGTGCTGCCTGTGACTGGCCCTCGGTGACCTGCTTGGAGCTACAAAGTGATCCACAGTTTGTGGCTGCCTCTGCTGGGCCTGGGTGTGCTCAGAAAAGACCAAGCTGCGTACCAAGGCTGGCTATTACGAGCACTGGGCCTGGGGCCAGGTCAGCAAAAGTCCCAGGGCTCCCCGAGATTTGCCCCTGGCTGCCTCTGCCTGCCGGCTGCCTGTTAGGGTGAGTCAATGAAAGAACCTCTGGCAGTACTTCAATTGCATGAGGTAGCTTCTCAGTGAGTCACCAGGTAGGGGAAAGGAGTGTTCACCAGATTGGTGCAGATTCAAGCTCAGGGCCAGTTCTGGGTCCGAGGCCACTAAGCAGAAGTCCCTGGGTACACCAAGCTTAACTGCTACCTGCTGGGTGCTCACGCACCTTTATGGTGGGACGGGAGCTCAGGGAGTCAGCAGAGTGGGGCCAACAGAGTTTATCCATCCCAAACAGACCAAGACTGAGCCATGTGAAGGGAGGGCTCTACCCTGCTCAGACATGCAAGGGAGAAATGGTCCCTGCCCTAGGGTCACACAGCTCAGTCTGCCCAAGCTTCTTCTGGGAGGAGCCTGAGCTTAGCAGGGTGGGGCCTCCAGGAGTTGGGAGGATGGGGCGAGTGGGTCTCATTGAGGGGGAGTGCTGGTCAGGCTTTGGGGAAGGTGGGTGGGTGTAGCCCCGCCCCAGAGTCATACAACTCAGCCTGTCCAGATTTTGCCCAGCTCTCCACAGGGAGGAGCCACCAGGAGTCAGGTGGATGGGGCTGCTGACCATCCCCATTTTTAAACTGAGGACTTTTAAGAGTCAGAGCCTAACACCATATCCATTACATATCATATTGAATTGCCACCAGGTTGTGACTATTATTCTCATGCTCCGGACAAGGAAACTGAGGCTTACAGAGGCTGACTAGGCTCTGGAGCACGCAACTAGTTAGTCTGTAGGTTGTCTGGCTTAACCATTGCTTTTATATAGCCTTCCACAGGCATCAGCATTTCACACTGTAATATTCCCTGTAAGCTAAGAGAACATTTATCTAGATAGACCAAAATCATGTGAGACATCTGGAAAGTTGGGAAAGTTTCATTCCTAGTTGAGCAGCTCATTCTCAGAAGAAACAAAGCCAACTTCTTGGGTTTTTGAGGGCCCAGGATTGAGGTAGATACCTGGACAGGGCCACTGGGTACTTCTTGGGAGGGCCACGCTGTCTTCTCCAGCCTTTTCTCTTCTTCCAGCACCTCTGGGAGGTCAAGAAGAGGTGACTGAAGTATTTGTCCCTTCTAGACAATAATGCTAAGGTCCCATAACAAAGTCCTAGGACCAAAAGTATGTGTCCTCCAAATGCCACACCACAACAAGTGCCATGCTGCCTTCTGCCCACCATCGCTTTACCCAAGTGGGAGCCTCTGCCTGAGTGTTCTTCCCCGGACCACCTCACCCTCCGTTGGAGCTCACTCGGCCATACCTACTGCGGGTTCCCTCAAAACTTGACCCTGAGATAACGACTTGGGTGTAGGTAGATTATTTGGAAGATGATCCCAAAAAGCGTGAAGAAGGAGGGAGGGAGGGAGAAAGGGAAGGGAAGGCACTGCAGGTATGATAATGAGCAGGTCACTCAATCCTACGGGGACTGTCTGAGAAGCTGTAGAACATACCTGAGGATTTTTTCAAGTGGCAAGAATGTGGGGGTATTTACCCCTCAGCTTCTGCTTCTTGTTGGTTTGAGGGTTCTTCTCGTGGCCTTAACCCCCTGGCATACCTGACTTTCTCTGAGCATGGATCAAGCCACTCCTGGGAGGGCTAAGGGGCTGGACTCCAAGAGCATCTGCTGTTGCACCCTTCAAGATTTCACCCAAGCAGGCCCTCCTCTGATGCCCTCTCCCAGGTGACTCAGACTAACTGCCACCAAACACATGGACATGGCTCCCTAATGTAGGACTGAACTTCCTGAGAAATGGGCCATGTCATTATTCTTGGTAGCCCATGTGCCCATGGTGGAGTCTGACACTTAGGACAAACATTCAGAAATGAATGGGAAGAATGGAAGAACATCCTCCATGGTGCCCTGGAGTGGATGGGGCAGAACTCAAAACAGTAAATATTCAATTCAAATGCCTGAGATTTGCAGCCCAGGTCTGTGAGCATCGCAGTCTTGAGATGGGCTCAGGTGAGAGTTGAGCTGGGGAGGCATGATACACGGGGGCAGAGGCAGATGTGCAAGGAGAGATGTTTCCAATCCAGACTCCCACCACTCTCATGGATCTTTGGGGAAAGATCTCATGGGAGAAGATTACAAGGTTAGAGTGTTGGTAAACCCATAGCTTGTGGAGGCAAAAAAGAGCCAGCGATTACATACTTGGCCACATTTCTTTTTGGACTTAGATTAAAAAAATTAGTTGGGGATCCTTGGCCTTAGAGGTGACTTTAGAACTTGTCTGGTTCCACTCCTCCCTGTCCATTTTAGAGAGAGGAAACTGAGCCCCAGAGAGGGAAATTGGCTCATCTGAGGTCATGTAGGCGAGTTCCAATTATCCAGTGAGAAGAAAGGGCAGCCTAATACTCACTATTCTATTCTGGGCTCCGGGGTTATTTGCACAGCCCACCAGGTCTCACCTGCCCTGGCGTTATTAACACCAAGCACTTTCCCACAGGTATGTCTAAATAAGCATACCTAACGAGTGTCAGGTCCTTGGGCAGGGTTTCTATGGATTCCGACCCCATCCCATTCCCAGAACTCCAGAAATAAATAACCACTCCATACAGGTTGTCCCAGGGATCTAGAATTGGTGTTTTCCAAGGAAGTCCTGTCTGGCTCTGTTCATAGCTCTGGGAGTCTGGGGAGCGGGGAGGGCGGCATAGATGACAGGTGACAGCTCAGCCTCCAGACACCAGCTGGCTCTTCTGAGGGCTCTTCCCCTCAAGTGTTGGGGTTGGAATGTATAAACTTGAAGACTGCATTCTTTTCTGACACCAGAGATAAGCTGGAGGAAGGGAGGGTGACTATGGGAGGAGACAGTACCAGGTTTTCAAGTCTCCGGGCAGCCAGCTCTCACGGAATGGTATGCAGAAAAGAGGCTTCCAGGTGATGGGGACCAAGATATCTGAGTGGACTCTGCTGACGTGGCTGACCTGCTGTGAGGAAATGACCTGGAGGGAATAAAATGGTCATGGGTTGAGGCTCATGTAGTTTTCCCATTGAGACATCACTTAATAGCATTAAGATGTCAGCACAAGAATTTGTAGAATGCTTTGAATAATAAAAAAAAACCTATTGGAGATCCTTTTGAAATCTGTAGTGGAAGAGATTCAAACTGAAATGAGAGGTCAGACTGGATCCTGCCACACTTTATTTTGTATGTGGCTATGGGAAATGGGATGAGACTATATATATATAATATATATATAATATATATATAATATATATATATACACACATACACACACATATACATATATATGTTGCTTTTAAATATATATATGCTGCTTTTATAAAGCACATTAAAAAAATCATAGTCAGGGCAGCACATGTGTTAAAGGTTTTTAAATTGGGACAGGATACTGGATTTGCATCCTAACACTGCTACTGTTTTATTGGGTACAAGGTCTGTATTCTTAAGCTTCTCGCTGTCGCATATTTTTTATTTGTAAAGTAAATTAATTGACTCAGGCTTAGTAATTCAGCACTCATACCCTGAGAGCATGCCGGGACATGCGCCAGTGCCCGACACATAAAACGGGGCCTCAGAGATGAACAGAACCTGGACCTTGCACTCCGGCAGCCCCCAGCCTGGGAGGGCGGAAGAGAGAACCATGGCAAACTGTGTGAGCACGATCACCTCACAAAGGGCGGAACTTAGAGCCCTGCTGGCGCAGGGGATGTGTCCAGGTTGTTCCCTGCTGTATCCCAGGGTCTGGCAGCACCTGCACATGATACATGCTTAAGAAATATTTGCAGAATGAATACGTGTCTATTAACTGTGACCTCTGCTTCTTCTGTTTCCAATCAGTTGTATTTCCTTATTTGGGATTGTCCACAGAACAGCCAGTGTTTTCCAGTATATTCATTTAGATTTTTAATAATGTTCAAGAAAACTCTTCCCAAAGTAGATGTGTTTGAGTTGTACAAACAAGGCAATGATTTGGAATCTCATGGAGCTTGAGTGTTATTTATACCCCATGGCTACAGCAACTTGCAAATGGGCTGTGGATGTTCAAAAGCATTTTGTTGGGTGAAGAAAAGCATGCTATCCAGTAAGTCTACGAGTATGTGCTTAACATCATTACTCACCATGGAATTGCAAATTTAAAGCACAACAAGATATCACTCTGCACCCACCTGCATGCCAAAAATTAAAAAGTTTGACAGTACCAAGTCTGGGAAGGATGTGGAGCAGCTAGAACTCTTACACACTGCCAGTGGGAATGCCAAATGGTGCACCTACTTTGGAAAACTGTTTGAAAGTGTCTGCGAATGCTAAGCATCTATCTACCTAATGATTCAACAATTGCACTCCCGAATTTATACTCAAGAGGAATGTGTGCATCTATCTCCCAAATGAATGTTTATAGAAACTTTATTCATAAAAGCTCCTAACTAGAGATAACCCAAAAGGCTCTAAATAGGATAATAGATAAATAAATTATGTTTATTCATACAGTGGACTATTACATTTCCACAAAAAAGAAGAAACTATGACATGCTCAACAACACAGATGGATTTTATAGACATTGTACCAAACAACAAAGCCAGGCACACAAGTACATACCATATAGTTCCATTTATACAAAGTTCAATAACAGGAAAAACAAATCAATTGTCAGAATAGTGGTTACATCTGAAGAGCATCCCAGGTGGAGGGCCCAGAATGTGCAAAGGATTGGAGGTGTGACAGGCATGGGCATTGAGGGAAGGTGCAGTTCAGTGTGACAGGAGGACAGCAGGGGGCATGAGGAAGGAGTGTATGGAGAAGAGGTTAAGAAGGTCATTTGGGTCATTTTGTAAACGGCCCTGTGGATGTCATTTGCCATATAGTTCGGTTTCCCCTCTTCTGGCCACGTTAAGATTGTACTTCCTAGCCGTTTGAGGTTGAGTGGGACCGTGTTTTCATGTTCTTTTTCTGACCAATGAGTTGTGATTTATTAGTTACGTTAATGTAATTTAGTAGCTGGTGTGAGACCCACCAGGGCTCTCACTTCCCTCTTGCAATTGGCACTATTTGGGATGGTGGCTGCTTCATCAGCCTGGGTTTTGGAAGACCAGAGCTCCCCTGAGGCTAACCACGTGGATATACAGTGTGAGAAATAAATTTTATGATCTTAGGTTGCCTGTTACTGCAGCATAGCCTGTATTATTTGGATGGATACAGGCCTTGGCTATGGTGTCAAGTTCATTTGTTCATTCATTCATTCATTCAACACCGTTATGCCCTAGCCAATGCTCTAAATGCTGATATAGGTCCCTCTCCCAAGGAGCTTTCATTCTGTTGGGCAATACAGGCAACAAGCAAATAAATGAATAAGGGAATTACAGTTTGCAGTAAGAGCAATGAAGGCAATAAGCACACTGATATGACATAAAGAAATTGGTCCTCAAGAGGGTTGCTTCATTTGGAACTGAGACCTGAGGATGAGATGAAGCTGTCATGTGAAGAAACATGGGAATAATGTTCCAGGGGATGGGATGTGCAAAGATTTGGAGGCAGGAAAGAGCCTGCTATGTCTGAGTCATGGAAAGCAGGTCATTATGGCTGGAGGGCAGTAGGTGGGAGGAGAGGCAGACCAAGGACACTATCATGTGAGTAAATTGTCCATGGTCTGCTTTGTATGGTAAAAGGTCAGTCTTGTTACTAGGTTCATTGTCGGCAAGAACTAAGCTGGAGAGTTACATGGAGAGGGTGTTGAAAGTGTCCGGGGTCAAGGGAAGTGATGATGCTGGTTTGAGAGTAATGACAGTACAAGTGGAGACCAATATACACATTTGAAATACGTTTTGAAGTGGAACCCACAGGATTTGGTAATGGATTGGAAGTGAGGTGTGGCAGGCTGAATGAGGGGACCCAAGACAGCCATGTCTTCATCCCTGGGACCTGTAAATGTTGCTTTATCTAGCAAAAGGAACTCTGTATATGTGATTAAGGTAAAGATTTTAAAATGGGGAGATTATCTTGGATTATCCAGATGAACCCTGAATGCAATCACAAGAGTCTTTTTAAGATGGAGGCAAAGGGAGATTTTACTGCAGAGAAGATTTTACTACAGGGAGACTGGCGGAAGACGCTACACTACTGGCTTTGGAGAGAGAGGACCAGGACAAGGACTGTAGCTTTACAGGACGGAAAAAGCAAGGAAGAGGATTGTCCCCTAAATTCTATTGGAATTTGGCCCTGCTGACACTTTGATTTTGGCTCAGGACACTGATTTCAAAATTGTCACCTCAAGAACTCTAAGAGAATAAATGTTTATGTTATTATCGTTTTGTGGTCAAACACATATAACATAATATTTATCATTTTAACCATTCATTAAGTTGGCAATTCAGTGGCATTAAATACATCCACAATATTGTGTAACCATCACCACTATCCACGTCTAAAATATTCCCGTCCTCTGTGACAAAAACTCTGTACCCATTAAGTAATAACTCCCTACCTACCTCTCACCCCCAATTCCTGCTAACCTCTATCCTACTTTACATCTCTATATTTGTCTATTCTAAGTACTTTTTAAGAGTGGAATCATACGAGATTCGTCCATCTGTGTCTGGCTTATTTCACTGAGCATGATGTATTCAAGGTCCATCATGCTGTAGCATGTATCAAAATTTCACTCCTTTTTATGGCTGAATAACTGTATGCTGTTTTAAGCCACCAAGTTTGTAGTAATTTGTTATAGCAGCCATAGGAAACTAATGTACAAGGGGAGAGAGAAAAGAAGATATCAAGGCTATTCCTAGGCTCCTCGGCCTGAGGACTGGATGGATTGAGACGCCATCTACTAGCGCAGAGAAGTCTAGGAAAGTCACAGGCTCTGCTTTGGCCACATTAAGTATGAGGTGTCTGTTAAAGCTCTAGAGGAGATGTTGAGATAACTGGACATCTAACTGTGGAATTCTGGGGAGAGGTCAGAGCTGGAGAGCTACTGTTGGAGGCATCACCATAGAGGAGGTGCTTAAAGCCAATAGATTGGTTGAGGACGCTTAGGGAAAGTGTGTAGAGAGAGAAGAGAAGGGGATGTTCAAAGGTGGAGCAGAGGAGGAGGAATCTGCCTAGCAGCTGGAGGGGAAGTGGCCAGGGAGTTGGGAGAAAACTCAGGGAAGTTTGGAATCATGAAAGTTGAGAATGGCGTTTCTTTAGGAAGGCATAGATGAGCAGATTTAGAGAGACTGAATAATGGGGGACATTTATGACCTGGACGAGAGCAGGGTCTAGAAGTGGGTAGGGACAGAAGCCAGAGAGGAGCCAGTTAAGGACATAATGAAACACTGTGTCTTACAGCCCTCTTAAGTCTTTGAAGAAGTTTTACTGTGAGAAGGAGCAGAAAAATGAGATAAGGGAGTTTAAAACTTTTTAAAGGTTGGAGGTATTGAAGTTATCTGTGGCTGCCTAACAAGTAAGTATCCCAAACCTTAGTGGCTTAAAGTAACAGTCATTAGATTCTATTCCATGAGTTTGTGGGTTTTGAAAATATGTTTGTAATTCTTGTTCTAGAATTGCTTTTAGAAGGAGTTTATGATTCACATG
Source organism: Mormoops blainvillei (assembly GCA_004026545.1). NCBI lineage: Eukaryota > Metazoa > Chordata > Mammalia > Chiroptera > Mormoopidae > Mormoops > Mormoops blainvillei. Next base: position 14,909 of record PVJD01011441.1, read on the forward strand.
CACACACACACACACACACACACACACACAAAACAATCACCAGGGTTACTTTTATTTATTAAATCATTTGCCAAAAGATTTTATTTATCAGTCTCCTAACTCAGTGCATTTAGCCTTGGATATTTCAAAACAACAACAACAATAACAACAGCAAAAAACCCAAAAACACACAACAAAAAACTGGATCCCCCGAAAGGAAGTAAGATTCATTAATAGTAAGGATATCCCAAGTAAGGTGAATCAGGTCGTGCCAAGAATTTCCCAAGGAGAGGTCTCAGATGTTCTGAGCAGCACTATTGTGAAGGTCCACTCATACTTCATAGAATCACATCATGGCAGGAGTGACTGAGATCTTGGAGTTACCCAAACCAAGCTTATTCTAGGCCCACTGACCTCCTCTTCCTCCAGTGTCCTTTTTACCAGTAGGGTTTCCGTCTGCCTAACTAACCAGACTAGAGGCTGTCGGTCCAGCTTGATCCTCTGCTTCATTACTCTCCAAATTCTCTTATTTACTGTTCACCACAATCAATCAGGAATACGTTCAGCTGTAAGTCACAGAAAAGCCACTCAATAGTGGCTTAAACACAGTTGTTATTTTTCTTACATAACAAAAAGTCCAAAATTAGTCAGCTTCTGGTATCTCTTCAACTGCTCCGTGATGACAGACTTTTTGTTTTTGTTTTTAGGCTCCATGTTTTTAATCTCTTCCCTTTATCTTCATATGTGTTGCTTTTTGGTTGCAAGATGGGTGCTATATCTCCAGGCATCATGTCCACATTGAAGTCAGGAAGAATGCAGAAGCAAGGATATGTAATTTATATTACATATATAAATTTATTTACATACCTACATATGCACATATATTTATATTACATAAGTTGTGTAGACTATATAACAGAAAAAAAAATATATATGTGAGTGTGGTTAAATTACAATTGGCTGAATCCTAGCATGGCTTGATAACTGTAGGCCCATAGGCTACATTAAGTTCTCAGGTATACTAGATATATATTTAATATATGTTTAAGATATGTGAATATGAGGCAGGGCATGCCTCACAAATGCCTGTGTTCTCATGTCTGACCAACCGTGCCCACATATATCACCTACCCCAGAACACATTTGTTTTTCCAGCCTTTTATCATAGAGTAAACTTTGCTTAGGTTATAAGCAGTGAATTATTCAACAACTTCTTGTCAAGTGTTTGGCTGCTCATTTGCTCTTCTGATGTCTACCTGATTTAAAGGACCACTTATAAAGGGAGAAAAAGGTCAGAATAAGAGCATTTCACTCAGTGTCTAAAAACAGAGTTTAGTCCCTCAGGAATTGACGTTGATCTTTCTCGTGGAATGGACAGTAATTATTTATATGCGATGACTAGACCAGGGCCAAACAGTCAAGGGGATGGGGGTAAATGGGGTTGTCCCTGGCCATGTCTGGTGCTTGCTCTGTTGGGAACAAGGCAGAACTCTCTCCTCCCCTCCTGAACTCTACGTCTGACCCAGATTTGCAGTCAAACGTTATACTGGACAAGCGGGCCAACAATTGGGATCTGAAGATTTTCGCAGTAGAAATTTTCACTCTTTCAGCATTTGAAGTCCGGTGTAATATAACTGGAGGAAAAAGTGTCTGTGGAGGTTTGGTAGTCCTTACCCAACTATGTTCTGGGAAAAATCATCCCAGGGGCATTATCACAAATAAAGGCAACTTAGGACTCTTGGCTCAAGAGGCCTTCCATTCACATAGGAGTATCAAGAGTGGCGCTAGAGCGTAGCTCAGGGCAGAAGGTCAAAGTTCAAATCCGCATTTCCCACACTCTAGAGGGGTAACCTTGACAAGTTGTTGACTTTTCTGTACACGGTTCCAGTGTGTGCTAAAGCTGACTCATCCCTGTCAGAGGGCTGTGTGTTTTAATTCTTTTTAATTCTGTGTTCACTGATGTCATGTTGGCCCTGGTGGGAATATTTACACCAGGGAAATTGGCAAACTGGGGCTCCCTTCCACCCATGGACTTATGAAACATTAACCAGCACACCACTGCACATTTCCTAATTTGTACAATGGTGCTGATGACACCTACCTCACCCACAGGTTAAGTTGAGAAAACTCATGGGAAGCACAAGTGATAGACCTTAACACATGTTAGCATTCTAATTCTTTTAGCCATGCAACATTAGCTCATTATTGTTAAGATTGTTCTTTGGGGAGAAAAATGCCTGATTTCACTTGCTCTAACATTGCTTGGCATAACCATTTAAACTCCTGGTATCCTTTTTGCCTTCGGAGCATATTTGAGTGCCTTGGCAGCCTGCCAACCTGCTCTGGAATTGGATCTTTAAAACTCTATGGCCTTACTCAGATAATGGAGCCGTGTTGGCAGAGAGATGCCAGATTTGGGAGAAAAGCACACACCTGGTGCAAAGAGCCCGGATTATTACATCAGAGTGGGGAATGCACCTTGACCTGAATGGGGGGAAAATGGACCATAATCAAAGAATGCTGGGGTTCAGAGAGCTACAAAAAAACCACACAGTCTAAACCTGCGTTTTACAGATGAGGAGACACTCTCAAACCAGGGCTCGGATTTTCCCCTATTGCTGTTGTTCCAGTCTCCTTTTTGATCAGACCAATGTGCTTAGCTCTGGGTTATGATGAAAACATGATTAAGTTCAGAATGGGTAAGAGAATTTACTGGATAGGATTGGAAAAGCAAGTAAGAAAATATCTTAAACTGGGGATGTAAATTGGTGCAGCCACTATGGAAAACAGTATAGTTGTTCCTCAAAAAAAAAAAAAAAAAAAAAATTAAAGATAGAGTTACCATGTGATCCCGCAATTCCACTTCTGAGTATTTATCTGAAGGAGATGAAACAACTGTCTTGAAGAGATAACTGCACCCTGCTGTACATTGCATCATTATTCACTGTGGTCCAGACATGCAACCCACCTAAGTGTTGGCCAGTGGATGAATGGGTAAAGAAAATGTGGCATACATATACAATACAATATTATTTAACTATAAAAAAGAAGAAAGTCTTGCCATTTGAGAGAACATGGATGGACCTTGAGGTTATTATGCTAAGTGAAATAAGTCAGACAGAAAAAGACAAATACTGTATAATTTTCACTTATATGTGGACTCTAAACAAACTGAATTCATAGAGATAGAGAACAAACTATGTTTGCCAGAAGTGAGGGTAGCACATGGGGGAATTGGGTGAAGGTGGAAAAAGCAAGGAAAAGAAAAAGAAAGAAAATATCTTAAAAGATGTAGCACAATATTCCACATGAGAAGTTTTTGGATTCCTTAGGGCAGGATCACAGCTCTGTGTTTTGCATTCAGCCAGGATTCATACTCTTTTTTTCATGGATCTTGGGATGACTTAATAGATACCATATTAAAATACAAAAACCAAAACCGGGATACAGGGTGCTATAAATACTACAAAGACACACTTCAAAATACCAACAGTGTATGTCTTTGAACAGTGCTAGTGTGGACAGATTTCTTTTTCTACTTTTGGCGACATTTCATCGTGTATTAGTCAGCTCTTCCACAATAGTGCCACTTAACAAACTACCCCCAAACTCACAGCAAGAATTTATTCCTGTACTAACAGTCTGTGGGGCTGCTGATCTAACTAGGCTTGGCTCCAGGCTGTGGACTGAGCTCAGATCTGCTGCACGTGTCTCATTCTGAGCCCAGGTGATTAACTGGGGGACCTGGTCTCACAGTAGATGGCAGGAGTGCAAGAGGTCAGCCAAACTGTACAAGCACATTAGAGGCCTCTGCTCACATCATACACACTAAAAAAGCCATTGGCCAAAGGAACTCATATGGCAAAGCCCACATCAGTGGGGCAGGAATATACATTACCCACAGTGTGATTGGAACAAGTATTTGCTGAATAATAATCCAAATATCTCACCAACTATCATACCTTTTTGAAAACATCTACAAAAGGTACTTTCATAATTGAAAAAATGTTCTCATTAAAAATAAAAAATACATTTGTATTGCACTTTATAGTTTTAAAAATATCTTTTGTTATTCTCTCACATATTCTTTCCAATAGCCCAGTGACATGGTAGGGAAGGCAGCGTCTCCATCTCTAAGGATGTAAAAATTCTGGCTGCATTATTTTCCTAGAATTGCCCTAACAAATTGCCACGAGTCTGGTGGCTTCAGACAGTAATTAATTTTCTCACAGTTCTGGAATCTAGGAGTCAAAGTGCAAGCAGGACCATGCTCTCTCTCTGAAGGCCCTTGGGAAGAAGCCCTCCTAGCCCCTTTCTTGTTTCTGGTGGCTGCCATCATTCCTTGGTTTGCAGCCTCATCACTCTAACCTCAGCCTCCATGATCACATGACCTTCTTTCTCCCTGTCTCTGTGTCTCCTTCCCTCCTCTTATAAGGAAACCAGCCAAACTGGATTGAGGGCTCACCCCAATTTAGTGTGACCTCATCTTAACTTGATTACATCTCTGAAGACCTTTTTTCCCAAATAAGTTATTATTCACAGGTTCTGGGTGGACATGAAGTTTGGAGGGACACCAGTCAACTCAGTACACGGGCTTACAGAGATTCGGGCATTCACACTCTTACTTGACAATCCCTCCCTGCCAAATTCATGCCATGTGTCTTAGGCCAGAGTTTCTCAAACTTTAGTGTGTACTAGGGCAAGGCAAGGAGGTGCCTAGAGTGGCATTGCATGGCCCTTATGTTCGTGAAGCCTCCTTAAATGTTGTGCCCTGGTGCCCTGCTTGATTCACCCTAGTCCTCATCCTGTAAGATTTGGCATGGCTGACAAGTACTCCTGATCCAAGGACCACACTTTGAAGAGCAAGGCCTCAAGCTGCCGTCTATGTGGGTTTAATTTCAGTATCCCACTCTCTGTAGCAACAAGGGCGCTTTCCATTTTGAAGCTGAGTGTGTGGGCTTTGCAACACCTAGAAAGAACCACTGGTTCTGCCACATTTATTAAGAGGATGCTGGGTCATACCCTCTGGCCTGGCTCTTTGGGAACAATTTAGGAATTTAGATGGTAGCAGAGCTCCAGGGCCCCTTTGTAAGCATCTCCATTCCCAACCCTACCCAGTTCCTGAAATAGCCCACTATTACAGCACTGGCTACCTTGGCTTTCCACGGTGTTGTCTGCAGGAGTGTCCTTGTTCTCTCCTGGTTCTCATAGTGGGCACAAGTGGGCTTTTCTTAACCAGCTCAAACCAGGTACTAGGTCTAAACCAGCCACCCCATCACCAACACTTGTGCCTATATGTTGAGACCTCGGCCCAGGCCCTATAAAACCTCCTACTCTTTTCTCAAATATATGTAATTTCTAAAACAAAAAAACAAAAAATTTTTGTAACCTCACTTGCCTTCTGTCATGGGCCCTGTTTGGGCCCACTAAGACCTTTGAACTCTCCCCTCCCTCAAGGCTCTGGGAACTTCTCAAATGTCTCTGCCTCCTCCCCAGGGCTCACTTGCGCATCCCAGGGATCTCAAGGAGCAGCCAATGGCCTCACCTCTCCACTTCCACTGGCAGAATGTGGGGTAGCTCAAGACATGGCCCCTCCGCCTCAGAGAACAGATGGGCGCCTGGCCATCAGCCATAGGAATGAGGAAAACAGTCTCTCAAAGCCCGTGTTTATCACAAACCTATAGCATTTTTACACGCTACCGTGGCTCCCTCCCTGCTGCCACTGCTGCCTCCCTAAACCTATAAGTAGCACCAACTAGGCGCAGCTGTTTTCCCACCAATCTGCACAGATCTGCCACCATCAGCGCACTCCCCTGCGATGTGAGTAATAAAGGGTATGTCCACATCTGCTGGTCCTCCAGGTGGCCTTTTCAGAATATCACGAACACTTATGCAGCTCCCCGGCTTGGAGCTCCTGTGTTACACGGAAGAATAGAAATAATATCCTGCTAAGTTTCCAGGCAACATTCATTATTTGGAGGTTCCCTGAGGGGAAGTGGCTATGGGGTTTTTCCTCCGTAACAGCTGAAGAAACTGAGGCACCCAGGGGAATCATGGGCCTTCAAGATCACACTGAGTCAGAGGAAGGAAGTAAATCTATTTAGTCAAAAGAATCTTTTCCAATCTTAGCTGGGAGCACTAGTGAGTCTAGAGAGAACCCTCTAATTGCCATTCTGTTTACGTGTTTTAATTCATAGGGGCTCTTCTGAGGTAACTGAGTCTTGATGAGCCCTGGGATGTGTGGGCAACTGTAGGGAGGCCGTTTCTAAATCACCTAATCTGGTGTTACCCGAAGTGGCTTCTGTGGATCTCTGCGCTCAAGGCTGGCTTACCCGAATCCTGTCCTTTTTTTGGCGAGAAGGGTTCTGCTCTAAAGAAGTCAGAGAACCTGTCCTCCCAATGACAGTGGGAGTTCAGGGCCAGCACAGGCAGTTGTAGGACAGAGAATGGGAGCAGGCTGATGTTTTGCTCTCCTCTGATAGCACTCAGTGTTTCCACACAGCTTCAGTGAGGTACCCGGAGTTGAGACAGGGGATGGGGAGACTTTAAGACAACAATGGCCAGGTGCTCAGTCACCTTTAATTTTTCCATCCATGATTTTCAGGACCCAACTGCCCCTGGAAGTAGGAGGCATATTGGGAAAAAAAGGGCAAAATATTGGATGAAAAATGCTCCCTCCCACCATCACCCTTCCCCAGAGATTCTGGAGTGCAAGGGGTGGGGGGGTGTGGGAGGCAGGAAAATCACATTTGTGTGGGAAAATAATGAAAATAAATGAGATGTCAAATGTACTGAAATGAAAAGAAGTAATAATTAAAAGAGGTTTTTAGTGATTTTAGAAAGTAAATGTTGCAAGATGTTTGGCTTCTAGTGCCTACAAATCAAAGGTGGGTTTTCAAATGAAAGACTCATTTACTTACTTTTTTTCTTAATCCTCACCTGAGGATGTTTATTGATCTTACAGAGAGAGAGAGAGAGAGAGAGAGAGAGAGAGAGAGAGAGAGAGAACTGTCTGTTGGTTGTCTCTAGCACACACTCGATTACTTGAACCCGTAACCTAGGCATGTGCCCTGACCAGAAATGGAACCCACGACATTTTGGTTTGGTTTATGGGATGGTGTTCCAACCAACTGAGCCATACCGGCTGGGGCTCATTTGCTTACTTTTTTGACTTGGGACTGAAAACGAAACTTTCCCAGACTCATAATAAAACACTCTCTAGGTAACTCATTTGTCTGGCTCCCAAAAGTGTCTGACCCACCTGCACCTCTCGCAGGTAACTTTGGGGCAGGCACTCCCCAACACCCCTCACCCCCTCCTACCGGCGTGAGGGAGGGGTAGGGGACTGAACTCACGGGAAGCCTGCACTGGGGCTGGGGTTGGGCACAGGCATTTCAAGGCTGAGCAGTGCTGGAAATGGAAGGGTGAGATTTTCAGGTTTAAGTTTAATGGTCTTTGGAGTTAAGACCAACCTGGTTTTAAATCTGGTTCCACTGCTTACTGGCGGCGTTACCTTGGGTAAAGTTACTTCACTTTTTTTTTCCTCCTAATTTTGTTTTTCAATTATAGTTGACATTCAATTTTATATTAGTTTCAGATATATAGCAGTGGGTAGACATTTATATAATTTATGGAGTAACCCCTCCACCCACGTCTATTGCCTCCCAGACATCATACAGTTGTTACAATATTATGGATTATATTCCTTAAGCTGTACTTTACATTCGTGTGACTATTTTGTAACTTCCAACTTGTACTTCTCAGTCCCTTCACCTATTTACCTGAATCCACCAACCCTCCTCCCACCTGGCTAGACTGTTTTCTCTTTTGAGAAATGAGAAGGCAAACTCTTGCTGCCCCCTATGGGTGGATTTGAGAATTGCATTAAGAGGTGCATCACTATCCACGTGGATTATCTATCCATTAATCAGAGAAATTCCCTTGACATTTGGCCATCTAATTACAGACCCTCTGATGCTCCTCTGCCTCTGGATATTTCCTTGCTCCCTGGTACTTTCTCCAAAAGGTAGATCTGGAACAAAAGCGCTCACGATACGTCAGGAAATCTAGTGGAGGTCCGTGAGAAAGGAGTTGAAACCAAGAGGTTTCAAGTCGATCTCACTGGGGAGAACAAGCTCACATCTCGGAACTGTGAGGCAAATCACACGTTGAACCTGAGAGTTGCAGGTTCATAATAGAAAAAAGTGTTCACTTTGTTAGAGACAGCGCACTGGACAGAACGCACCAGACCATATTCAAATCCATATAAACTATTTAATTTAAAAGTCATATAAAAATAATAAAAAAGGCAGATTTCCCAACTGAGTGTAGATAAGAAAGCAAACAGGGTTGAAAGGCACACATTAATTTAAAATTTCGTCATTAGATGACCTTTTGCACCCTAAGTAAAAAAATGTCCTTACGTTGCCCTTTGGAATAGCAGCAGCATCTAAGGTTTCTGTGTCACACGCGTTTATTCCTTTGGGATATGACTGCGTAGACGCAGGAGAAATGTTCCCTGAAAGTTTGGTTAAAACCAGTCAACTCCTTGAGTGTTTTCATGGAAATGTCAGACAACCCTGAAACGCCAGGAAGAGGGTTGAACTGAAGGTCTGGCTTGGTAAGTGATGCAGAGCTGTACTTGACAGCAGACAGGCGAAATATCGCACCAAGGAGCATTATTTTAATGTAGGGCCCAACATAATCTTACAGACCTGAGTAGGTTCTAGAATAATGGAGTCTAGGATTCTATAGAAACGACCAACAGCAAGTTTAACGCAGTATACTCAGCACTAGTTTCTATATGAAACATTTCAAATGAAATTCTTTCTGACATGGACCAGGTTTTCCGAGTGCCTAAGCCACCTCCGAGCTTTAAAGGTAGGCCTCGGAAGTTCAGCTGCCGCCCGGGGCGTGTTCGTTAACACTGCCCTCTGAGGAGAGGCTGAAAGAGAAATTTTCAGTGACAGCTTCTGACTCAGGGCTCCGGGGTCCCTACTCAAGGCTGTCTCGTTGTGGCTCCAGGAATTCGGGAGATCTCTCTTCTCAAAAGGCTTTTTTTTTTTTTTTTTGAGAAATAAAGCAACAGCTAGCTGACGTTTGCTGGCATCTGAGCCCCAGCCAGGCCCCCTGAGGTTTGCATCTTAGAGAACTTCAAAATGGAAATGGAGCCTCTGCCTTACCCTGACAACCCAAGTCCTTCGTGTGTCAAAAGAACATTATGAAAAAATAATAAAATACTCTCCGATATTTCCCACTACTGTTGGTATTGCTTTTCACCTTCTCAAAACCCCACTCCTCCCAGTGCTGACACACCAAAACAGAATGTGACAACTGAGGCAGCTGTTAATGGGCCCACACTTAGGTCTTAAGGCAGAGAGGAAAGAAGTGTATGGTCAGCTTTTGATTTATGAAAGCCAAGGCCTTTAACGGGAAAGGCCAGACGTCATCTAAACAGACACCAAATCCAGGAGAACACCGAGGAGTGGTAAGAGCAAGGCTGCCCTGCCCCCCTCCCCAGACCAACCGAAGGCCATGTAGACAGAAAGCCATCAGCCCTTGAATGTGGGGGTCTTTGAGAACAGACCTGGTCTGTGCCCTGCCCTTTTCTTCGTGACCAGTGGGATGTGGACTTCACTGGAAGCATCGAGGTGGAGAGGTGGTTTTACGGACAGAGAACTGGGCTTGTCTTCCTGAGCCCCAACCCAGGGTAGAAGCAGTGGAGACACGGGGCTGAGTTGAGGAAAAGCTTCCCTGTACCTGTGACACCCATGTCATCTAGAAGGACATACAGGGGGTCGAGGGATCCCTAGAATGGAATGGGACTTGTGGGAGGCAGAAGTAACCTCAGAGGACCCATGTCCAAACCAGATGGGTCAGTGGTCACCTTGGTAGAAGTCACTGTGGGCTGACAACATTGAGGGCCACTGCTTCGAACCCTCGTCACCAACTGATATTAGGAAATCCCACCTCTCCTCACTCTGCCGCCAGACCTTGACCTTCACGGGAAACGCGTATGTGTAGATTCCCTCTGCCATTTTCACAAGAGGGAGCTAAAAGCAGTTCTGTTAAGGAACGACCTACTTCTTTTCATCCCTGAGTTTGTGGAATAAGATTTGTGCTTGCCGCACGTGCTTTTAAAGTTTCTGTTTTCTATGCTGACATAGCAACGGAGCAGATAAGTACAGGAACAACTTCTAGCCATAACCTTGCAGGTTCTGTAAGTCACAGAACTGAAGCTACATGCTGGGCCTTAGGGTGGCCTTAGAGGACTATCGTTTCTCCCTCCTTCCCAGTTTATAGAAAAGGCATCTGAGGCTCCTTCCACTGCAGGTAGCACAAGGCAAAGTAAGCAAAGGGGTGAACCAGGCAGTGTGTCTGAAATGAGGCAAGGATCTGGGTGACTGGTGGTGAATATACGTTGTCTGTCAGTCTGGAATCTACACACTGTGCAAGCCATGGATCCCACCATCCTGGGAGGACCACCTTTGGCTGGCCCTCTGTATGTAGGCCCAGCAGGTCTGCTTTGCTTCACTCCTGACCGCCTGTCAGCTTGTGGAACAGGTCCTCGTCGAGTGTTTCATTCTGGTCCTTGGAGCGGGTGGACAAGAAAATGTAGCCGCCGATATATTCATGCACGACTTTGCAATCTGCACTCAGGCAGGTGAACGCGATGGAGACGTTCTGGTCAAACTCGATTGCCACCTGGAAGAGAAGACACAGGCAAGCTTAACCTCTGACACAGAAAGAGGAGAAAGAAGTTGCTTTCCTGGAGGTGGCCTCACAGCTGAGGACTGCTGAGGTGGCTGACAGACGGATTTCCCCCCAAAACCCACAAAAAACCACCCCTTTCACTAACTGCTTGTGGAAAACATGTCTTTGCTCCCTGTGCCCTCGTGTGGCGTCACCTTGGCTGCGAACCTGGCAAAACATTCTAACTCCCAACACACACACACACACACACACACACACACACACACACACTCTTTCTGTCTGTTGTGTAGAAGTAGAACTTTCTAAGCACTCCCTGTGTCAAAGGGTAGGATACTTGACAGACTTTTTAATGGAGTATAAAAGACCTGCCTGAAATTTCCACCAGCCTGGCTCTCAGCCCCTCCCAGCTGAAAGTCATAAACTCTAGCAGAAATGGAGACATTAAAGGTTCTCAACCTTGGCTGCCCATTGCACTCAGTCACCTGAGGAACCAGCTGCTGTCCCTAGACATTCGGCTTTAACTGGTCTTGGGAGTGGCCTGAGCAGTGGTATTTTAAAACTCCCCTGGTGATCCTAATATGTAACAAGATTTTAGAACCACTCCCTTGGAAGTCATCTAATCTCAGGCCTTCATTCCACAAACGAGTATCCAGATGGTTAACAGCCCAGCTGACAGAAATCCATGATCCTTTAAAAAAAGGCGTGAGTCTCTTACTGTGCTGCTAAGTTGATGGTTTTCTGCTGGAAAAATGAGGAAATGAGGGAAGAGAGATTCTACACCAGCGGGATACTAAGGTGCTCTAACTTCACCTAGACTTTCCCATGATGTAGCCTCGGCCTGAACTAAGTTCCCTGGGTGCAGACGATGGGGCGCTGAGAGTTCAAAGATTTCTAGCGTCCAGAGGCCAAGCTTTTCTCGGTTATTCCTGTGCACCTTACTCGCCTCTCCAGCAGTTTTTCCCTTTCGGGGCCGGCATGCTCTGCAGGTGGGTAAAGGAACATCCGAGTCCTCAACCAGTTAGACCTTTTGGCAGTCAGTCAGAGGAGGTCTTTTTTGCATTTATTTTGGGCGACAGTTACATCTCATGCAGTGTCTGCCAAGTAATTATCAGCCTAAGTCTCATATAATCCTATGCTGAGTTGAAGGAAATTCATCAAACTGCTCAGCAATTTTGGAGCCTGTAATGGAGACTAAGCCAATTCGTGGGGTTAACTGAAAACACTTTTGGTCTGTACTAGTTAGGAAACTGCCCAGAACTGCATGTGATTATTCTAGCAAACAATTGCCCCATTGCTTGTGGTTTCTGAGTTCTAAATATAAAAACAGCTTTTTAAATCAGAATAATCTGCAATTTTGAAGGCACACACAGGTTCAACATGAAATATACTCCAAACTTTCACTTTACCTGACGGATTTCCCAATTTACATTCCACTGTTTCATGTTGGTGAATCTCCATGTGGTGACTGGAATCCCAGTGGCTGCATCGATTCTAATCAACCTATTATATGAAATTCCCAGAATGTCATCTTTCTTGCTTCCTTTAAATCTGAAAAAAAAAAAAAAAGGAATTAAAAGAAGCAACTGCTTCCTATGTTGTGATGTTTACTCACATACAACTTCTTAAAGATAAATATAATACCAATATTTCTAAATCATTTACGAAGGGCAGACAATGAGGTATTAACTTTCTCTAAAAGGGCACTTCTATTGTGATATAGAGAACATGAAGAATGGAGAGAATTAAGGCTGTCCCGAAGACATTCTGTAAGTGAAATTGACATTAGAGGACAGCAAAATAAGGGGGTCAAATTAATTAATTCAAAATTAGCACCAACTGTGTATGCTAGTTACCCTTCCAGACTGATACTGTAGTAGCGACCTAAATGGATAGAAAATTCCTAACTTCATGGAGCTTATAGTCTAGTGGGTGGAGGGGCGGGAACTTGACATAAAAGGATGTGAGATTTCATAAAATCAACAGGTGATTTTTCTCTCTGGTTGTGCAAATGCTGCTCTCCTAAAAGGACCAAATTCCTTTCCCACAATCACAGGTATTGGCACTTTGGACCAAGGTCTGGAAGAGTTCTATGAGCAGTGGAAAGTTTTGGGCTATTTGTGAAAGGGCAATATTCTAAAATACAGAGTTCTACATTCTAGACCGAGTGAGAATAAACTGGGTTCCAAGAAAGCCACTTACGATTAAATGGAAAGTGAGAGAGGCAAGTGAGCATCGTAATTACCTGACAAGGTAATAGGTAAGGCCGAATTCAGGTAGAGACTGCCATGCTTGAATGAATCGCAGCTTGGCTTCAACCAGGGACATCTGGGCTACATTCTGGTGGGCTTCCATAATCCGGGCTGCCAGCTAAACAGAAACAGAGATATCAGATTCTCCTTAGCATGCACCGACTGCTCTATCATCACCCCATGTGACCTCCAGAAGCCCTATGAGAAAAATGAATGGGAGGCCCAGTTATAGCTCTACAGAGAGAATTCATTCTCAGTCATATCCCCCACACCGCACGCAAATCACCAGGGAGAAGCAGAAACAAGATCAACCAACACAAAAGTTTCTAAGGTTCATGCAGGTGGGGTTTTCGGTCCCTCTTTCTGGGGCGGTGGTGTATCCATGGACAATGGGTCTACTTGAATCAGTTTACCTGTTTAACTCTTAACCCATGCTTATGGGAGCATAACTTAAAATTTTAATTCGTAGGGACTAAATCACCTTATTTTTAATTAAATTTTATCAGGGCATATTGCTATATTGAGTTAGCAGTACACTTACCTCTAAAATAAATAACAATAATGTCTTAATATCATCTAATAATACCCAGTCTACAGGCAAATTTGCCCAGCAACTGATTTTAATTCCTCATTTTATTTCAGAAAATGCAGAATTCGCTGCAAACAATCATCCCAACAAGATTAGCAGTACCTGCTTAGACTTGTGTTTTTTGGCACACCGAGGTGACACAAAACATTCTGGGTTCACGTCCATGTTTTCGAGGCCGGAAGCCACTGGAGATGTTGAGTTCCGGTTCTTCATCCTCAGAAATGAAAGGATGTTGACGACCTCTGGCTGGTAGGAGCTATCTGCCATGGTTTTGCCCTTCGATGCCAAGACACAGGCAGCCATCCATTGGGCATATTGGTTCTCCTGCAGCAAACACAGGAGGGCTGAGAACAAGTGTAAGTGCAAAGCCATCCTGTTGGGAACGGCAGGATTTGGGCTTTCATCTTCATAATACAAAGTTGTCACCTTCCAAGCACAGAAAGATTAAAGTGACATATGTTTTGAGTGGCTATTAATCACCTAATTTAACACCCAACGTTGACTTTTGATTCCTGTGTTGAGTTTCTAGATGATAAGGGGCGAGAGGATGGCAATGTCAGTCTTGATAAATTCCCTGAACTGGAAGATGAACCAAAGGCATGTGCTGTGGAGCACAGACAGCTGAAAACCTCAAATACCAGGCAGCCTTCCTTGATAGATGTTTCCATTTTCAGGTCGCATCTGATCTCTCTGATTTCCCATGTTATTTCTGCCCTGGCCTGTTACTAAAGATTCTAATCCCATAGTAGGAATCAGGTCCATTGATAAGATCTGAACCAGAGGGTGGTGACTTCTATCTTTAATGTCCCTGCTCATTTTTTTTTTTTTTTAAATTTTAGGGAGCAAAGAGGAGCGGTCTCAGAAGCTGGGGGGTGCAGATGAGGAGTGTAATTCTTCACAGCAAGGGTAAGTGCGGTACTTTGAATTATTGGCCTCCATCTCCACACCCTTTGCCATATAACTTTATAGCCCCGCCCATCAGAGCCAGAGTGTAATTCCCACCCCTTGATTTTGGGCCCAGCCATGAGCCTTGCTTTGGCCAATGGAATGTGAGTGGAAAGGACAGTGTACCAATTGCAAGCCTAAGTGTTAGGAGGTCGCACACGTGTTTAGTTGTCCTCTTGCATTTCTGCCATCACTGTGAGAAGGGCCTCTCCAGGCACCTGGGACTCAGAATAAACACAATGAGCCCAACCTGCTGTGAAGAGCCAAGCTTCGCCAGACCTACTGCTCGAAGCAGATCTGCCCAGCTGACACCAGCCTGGGTCATCCACCCCAGCCTCCCTGCAAGATGTTTCAGAAACGAGTGTTTACTGGTCATTGTTATATGTGGTTATATGTCACTGTGATTTTTGTGGTTGTTACAGTGCAATAGCTGATGAAGATAACACTGTTCTCATTTGAGAAAACACCCCAGATGGTTTGTCCTTAGGTTTAATAAAGGTGAATGACTGAACATCTGTATGGTTTTACTTACATGGTCACATCTCAGATATACTTCATTCATACCATCAGCAACAGGGATTAGTAGCTTGATTCCAAATTTTCTTCCTGCTACATTCACATCTGGCACAACTTCACAGCCTGAATAATAAAAGGCACGGTCACAATTGATTCTTGAAGAATGTGTTATATAAATATCAGGCGTGCATCTAAACTAAAGACTTTGAAAGTAAGCCCCTCAGATTTGATTCTCTACTGAAAAATGAAGGAGCAAGTCAATAACATTAATTAAAGGATAACAGACTTGCAGTTAACATGGCTAGAGAAAAAAAAATTTTTAAAGAGGTTATTTATTTTTAGAGATAGGGGAAGGAAGGGAGAGAGGGAGAGAAACATCAGCGTGTGGTTGCCTCTCGCATGCCCCCTACTGGGGTCCTGGCCTGCAACTCAGGCATGTGCCCTGACTGGGAATTGAACTGGTGACCCTTTGGTTTGCAGGCTGGCACTCAATCCACTGAACCACACCAGCCAGGGCTGATTTTCTTAAGTATATCATCCACTGAATTCATTTTTAAGGTTGATTTAGCCATCCTAACCCATAGGAATAATTATGAATATGAACTTTAAAATAAATCAAAGCATAGAAAATTCTCTGCCACAATGATAAGGGAGTTGAGTGCACTGGTTATACAATATTTCAACTACCAGAGTAACCAGTACACTCACAGTCACTTTCAGAAATTAGAATAGGCACTAAAGCAACATTGAATTAAACACAACTGTTCTGGAATTCAGAAAGCTTTTCAGGATCCTACAATGTATTATACTTGTGATGCCAATTACCACCGCTTCATAGACATGGGCACACTGGGGGAGAAGAAACAGCAGAGCAGAAATAACCGTGTGTAGTGAGCCCCGCTCCAGGCCCACGCGCCACGGGGAAAGGGGGCCGCAGGCCGGCTGCCGTCGTGAACACAGTGCCGCGCTGGGAGGCAAGCTCGCTTCAGTGACAGGGGTCTTGGCTCCCATCTGCCTGCTGGCTCATGTCGGGCCACAGCAAGACGTAGAACCCTCTTACCTCTAAGATTTAGTTTCTCTATTGGTTCTCCTTGTTCAAGTTCCTTAGTTTTAAAGTAGGCTATAGATGTGTCTTTAAAGACGAACCAATATTGTTTGAAAGCTTTTAATATTAGCTTCTTGGGCCTGCAAATGAAAGTATGGCAAGCATTTAAACAACCACCCAGAAATGTATGAAAGAAACATCACAAATTTCAAGCAGATTAAGACGCTTTTTCAAACACCACAGGCTTTATTTTTAAAAACAATTTGCCAATTGCCAACTCATTTCTAGAAATTAGAAACGGGGTTTTGCTATGAGATGTAGAAGTTAATGCAAAAGCTCAAGAATTAGACCACCTGGGGCTACCCTCAGGCTCTGCTACTGTCTAGACATGTGACCCCGGAAAAGACACTTCATCTGCTTGGGCCACGTGCATTGTCACTGTGTGATGGGAAGAGTAATAGTCTCCTACTCACAGGGCTTTTGTGAGGAGGGAGAGGGGTAATCTCTGTAAAGTGTTTATCACAGCACCTGGAACAACTGGAGTGCTAAATGAATAATAAATTAATGATTACTAACATTATCAATAGCAACAATAATAATTATTATATGTAAGAAACACCTACGAATCTGCGACATCTGGAATTTCCACATACTCTTTAGATCTGAAAAAGCTGTCCATGAGGAAAGCACAACCTTCAAGTTATCAGACACGAAAGTGAGCAACCTTTCCTGTAGTTTCTCTTGACCCTTGAGAGAAACCACTGGAGAATTCCCAGTGATCCATGGAAAGCACCAAAACCTACAGCTAATCTATACAGGCTCTATTATTATTAAAAAATCTTTTGGGGGAAGATCTCTAAGAGTGATATCAGTTGGGGCCAGGAAACTTTGTTTTCTGGGCCATACAAGGTTGACGGTGCCCGTGGCAGGACTCAGCTGAGTCACTGAAATAGAGAATGTGAGACCTATGGAGTAAGAAAGGGGCCACAGATGGGCACAGAGAAGACACTATGAACTGAATGTGATTCAGTGGAACGATCCTGGCCTCGGGAGTGGGTCAAGGCACCTCGAGGCAGAGGACTGGACTTCTACGTTCAAGAAGGTGGGGCAGAGAGGAAGCTGGGTGTTAAAACCACTCATACGTAATTTCAGACAAGTCTTTTAACACATCAGTACTTATCTTTCCTTAGCTAAAACACAATGTGTATCCTTAACACAAGGATAAGGGAGAAGATGTTCACTAAAAGACAGTGTGTAACAGGAGCATATTACCTAAAAATTATAAAACAAAATTGAAAAACATCATATAAAGTTAACATTCCCAGGATTTTGGAAACCACTGAATTCAAATGTTGAGAGTTGTAGTTAATATGATTCTAAAGAATATATTTAAAAGGTTTATTGTCTGAGAATCAGATTCCCCAACCTTAACAGTCTTTTCAGAATAAAATCTAAAGACTCAGCCTATCACCAAAAGTGGTAAGGTCCCAGTTTAGTCCCAGGTATCTAAATATTTCTATGCAGAATGAAGAGTGACACCCTGTGTCTCCATTTGAACTAGACCCTGAACATATCAGCAAATCTCACATTTCCCCCACTGTCTCTTTCAGCTGGGTTCGTCTTCCGGGCTGTTTCCCTACATCCCCAAAGCTAAGAGTTACTGCTCCTATTCCATATTCCAGAGGCTGGGGCCGGCCGCGAAAGGGAAGGCGGAGCGGAGAAGGTGGCTGGGTGAGGAATGATGTACATAAGAAGGAGGCAGCCTCTCGAATTCTCATGAAGCTCATAGTTTGAAGAGGGTAAGGCAGAAAATAAATACAATAAAATATGGTAAGTCATATAACAAGGGTGCGGGGAGTTATAGGGGGACACGGCATTTAACCACAGAATGAAAGATGAATAAGAATTTGATTGGAGGAACAGGAAAAGAAATTTCAGGAGATGGCAACTGCACGTGCAAAATGCAGAGGTGAGTCAGAGCGGGCGCCTTGCTGGTGAGAGTCGGGTTGAACATTTCTTGAACGCCAACCTCATGCTGGGCATCGTGCTGAGCGACGGAAGAGGGGGAGGGGGTTAGTCTCTGTGGCTACAGCCTTTCCATGTGTGGGGGATAATGCAGAGAGAACGGCAAGGTGGGCTGGGGCTGGGTCGGGACTTTGAATGTCCTGCGAAGGAGATGGACTTTATTTTGTGGAAGAATGGTTCTTAAACCCTGGTGCTTATCAGAACTGGGAGGGAGCTCGTGGAGAGGTCCCAGCTCCCAAGATGAAGATTCGCAGGTCCTGATTAGGGCCCAGGTTCTGTATTTTACAGGCGCTTTCTTAAGGTGGTTCCCCGGAGTTTGAGAAACACTAACTTGGACCAGTAATCTCTAAGCTAAAACTGGGCACACTCCATCATTAAAATATTTTGAGTACCTATCCCTTCGCAGAGCGATTTGCAACCTTTTCATCTCATAGCACACATAAACTAATTACCAAAATTCTGCGGCACACTAAAAATATTTTTTTTTTCTGATCTGACCAAAAAATAGGTATAGTTTTGGTTTATTCGCACTGGACAGCTATTGTTGTGTTGGCTGATGTCATTTTTTTCTTTGACAGTGGAAGGGAAAAGAGGTCAGTGCCCCTGACTAAATAATCAGGTGTTGCATATTTTAAAAATTCTTGTGGACGCTGGTTGAAAATCACTGCCTTACCATATTTATAATTGTTTACTTGTGATATTTTGTATACAGGGGTGGGCAAAAATTGGTTTACAGTTGTAATACAAATAAGGAACACATTAATAAATAATAATACAAGGACTGTTTCACTGTCTCACAACTGTAAACCTACTTTTGCCCACCCCTGTATTTCTGACATATCATAATAAATTATATACATTATAAAATATACACAAACATATAAATGAAAAGTGAATGAAAGAAAGTTCAGTTTGTTTTAAGAAGGAAGGGGATTACTCAGGTACATAAATCCCAGCTGAAGAAGCACACTGATAGTTGTGTTTACTGAGTCACATCATTCATATGTTAATGCCACCTACCGGTCTGGGGAGGTTTTTGTTGAGACAAAGCAACTGATTTCCATCTTTTCTGATGTCACTCACTCAGGTATATTAGTCAGAATGTGTTTTAAATAAGTATATCTAAAACACACTATAACTCTTAACTTGGATGACACTTAACACAGAAAAACTCTTTTTGCAAATTTTAAAGGTGTCCAGATAATACTGTTTTCACAGGCAGTATCATTATCGGCAACACTGTGACAATGAAGACATTTCCAAATAACTGTTTTCAAAATGTGCTCTTGAAGATTAAGTGTGTTTATTATCTTGAAAGTATCTGGAAGCTCACTGCTCATGGCCACTTGTCACCACAGAAAGGTCACAGATTTGGAAAACAGTTTTCAAAAAAACAAAAATGTGTAACTCTACTTCAGGTACTTTTCCATCTGATAATCAGTGAGCCTTGATGTGGAACCAAAAGATTTTCATGGTCACCCTCCATGTAACCATGAATTATAAACATTGTAAAGATTCTATTATATTTTAAGAGTCTTGTATTTATAAAATGAATCTCACTGCTAATCTCCTGTAGCACAATGGATAAGTCTGAATGGAATTTCTTGGCTACAGGAACTTGACCGAGGATGTAATGGAAGGATTTTACACGTGGCCTTCTCTAAAGCCCTACTGTGGAGCCATTTTACTTATTCCAAAGCAGTCTCTCCAATGGTGGTTACACCTTCCAGTTGGGCATAAACCATTGTGTTTTTTTATTAACTATGTAATTTACTAGTAGGATTGTATCTTGTCTGCTTTATATTTAGGGGGTTTGCAAAAAGTAGAATCTTGAAGAATTGGCTAGGCAGAAACTTCTAGATTGACTGTTATCTTCTCTTGGCACTTTCAAGATATTTCCCCACCAAGGAGAACCCTGCTGTCCACCCAACTGTTTTTCTTTGTAGAAAATCTGTCTTTTTCTCTGGTTTTAAAGACTTTCTCTTATCAATGGTTGGCTGTATCAAGATGTACATTTATACTGATTTATTTTGTTGGGATTTGTAATTTTTGAATGGAAGGGTTTTTGTCTTTAATGATTATATAAAATTCTCAAGTATTCTCTTTTAAATACCTGCTTCTTCCTGATATTTTCTTCTGGAACTCACAGTTGAAACTTCTCATTCTATTTATGTCACACTTCCCATTTCTACCTGTCTGAGTTCTCTCTTCAACTGTTTTTAAACTTGATATTTAATGTACTTATTCAATTTTAAATCTCTATGACTATGTTTTTTTGTTTCTAGAATTTTTCTTTGGCTCCTTTTTCAATATTGCCTGTTCTCTTTCATTATAATTTTTACCTTTTAATTGACTTAATGATTTTAAACATACTCATTTTATAGTTTCTTTACATGGTGACCTTATCTAAAATTATTGAAATTGCTAGTCCTTTCACTGGTGGGGTCTGCTGTTTTTCCTTTATGGTGGTTTATTAATTCAAATGGTTAGTAATTTTTATTGGAAGTTTTTTTTAAAAAGGGGGTTATTGTTTTCTGTAGAAGGCCCATGTATGCCAGATTGTGAATATTTCCTTCCATGGATTTTTAAAGTTACATTTGCTAGGGCTTCATCGATTTTGTGGTCCTAATCCAGGTTCTATTTTATTTTTTTTTTTAGGATTCTTTTTATCACGCAATATTTAAATTTAGATCTACATCCGTGTGTGGCATAGACTTTGGCTCTGGGTTCTCAGGAGAGACTTGGTTTCCCCACACAGAACCCCAGGCCAGCAGGAACTCCCTTACTGCTTCCTTTTTTCTACCCCTGTTAAACAGAGAAGGCAGCCTTTGCGAGTTTCCACCTTCAGGCAGGGGCTTCAGTCCTGGCTCACTGCCTTACAGGAAACACACCCCACCTTAAAGCTTCATCTTTGATCCCTGCACGGGGATAAAAATCACAGGCCAAAGCCATGAGAATCTATGTCTATGGCCCAACTCCCTCTGTGCGGCTGAGGCTTCATTTGTAGAACTAGGATCCCTTTTTATTTCCTGCAAGTTGGGATTTTTCAGGTATACTTCAAGATCAACTTTGTATTTACAATTCTTTTATTCTTATTTTATCCAGCATTCATATGTATTTGTGGTAACATTGGGATTTGCATTAGATCAGGTGGCATGCTGCGGAAATTTGAAGTCCATTTTTCACATAGTGGATTTAACTGATTTTGTTTAGGAAAGAAAGAGCTTCAGTATGTAAAAAAACAAAACAAAACACTGAACATCAAAGGCTTAGTTCAATGCTTTTCTACTGATAAGGAAAGGAGGCCCAGGGGGATGAGGGCTCCGTCCAAGGCCACACACTCACTAGGAACAGAGCTCCACTCTCCACTCTCCATCCTCCCTTCTCTTCTCCTTTTTTCTTTGCTTCCCCCCCTCTTTCCCTTCCTCCTTCACTTCCATGAACTATATTATATTACATTCAGCATCTCGAGGCCTTTGATACACGCAATGCCCACTGGCCAAATGAGAACGATTTGGTGAGTCTGAACACATCAATCCCACTGAAGTGACGTGGATGTGGGGCTTTGCTCCAGAACATCTTCTTCTTCATCTAAAACATCTAGGGAAAGGAAACTGCCACTGTTTGGTTTATAAAGAGCTGGAATTGCTCTAGACAGAGAACGGGGCAGCCTACTTTGTTTGTAGTATAATTATTAATAATTTATGAAGATGTATTTGTGGATTCAAATTATTACTGTTTTTCTGTAGCTCTGACAGTAACAGTTTGTATGGTTGCAACTCTTCATGCCACAGAGGTCAAATTAATGACCCTACTGTTTAAGATCACATCCTGAGGGCACATTTATAAAAGAGAACTAACCCATAGAAATCCAGTGACAAATATTGTTACCTTTGAACTCCTGTTTCTCATTTATACCTGATTCATTGTTCATTCTTTCTTTCTTTGTATCATACATTATCAAAAGCAACTTGTTTCTTTTCAAGTCAACAGACCCAGTGACCTCTCAGTTTGTTAAGAAAAGTCATCAAACCATAAAGTGACATAAATAACTGATTGAACTTCAAAGGGTCCTTCTTCCTTTCATCCTAACACACCTTGGCACCATCACAAAGGTGGCAGGCCTTTTTTTCCATGAAATAAAAAACTTCTTTGCCTTTTCAGCAGCTTCAGATTGACCTGAGGTGACTGGAGAGTTGATCAGAAATACTTTAACAGGCAAAGGTAGAGAACTAAGGTTCCCTCTCTATAAGCCCAGGATCCACATTCTAGTGACAACTGATTTTTAAAGTGTGAATGAACCCTGAAACGGTGTCACGGTCCCGAGCCCCCCAGATGGACCGCAACAGAAACTCTGACCCGGCTCATGTGTTCATTCTTACTGACGGCCATCTTCACACCACCGTGTGCTGAGCGTGTTCTGTGAGCCGGGCACCACGCTCAGTGCTTCGTATGTGTTATTTTATTTAATCTTCTCAACAAACCCAAGAGGAGGTACATCCCCATTTTATAGATCACGAAACTAAGGCTCGGAGACATGAGGGCAATGCCCAAGGCCACCTAGCTGGCCGCAGCTGTGGAGCTGGGATTCTGTCCTTTGTCTGTCTCATGCCAAAGCTCATGCTCTTATATTTGAGCCATGAACCTGCTTAATGGATGTTGAATTGCAGCTCCTGGACTCTTTACCTATAAGGCTTTGTTAGGAGTAATCCCCTTTCCCTTTAAGGGCGACTTACCTAAATAATTTGAGATTATCTGCAAGTTTAGGGATATCAGTAATGTCCTCCTAAGGAAAAACAGATAACATTTCATAACCAGTGCTGCTGATAGTCTATACGTGAACTATCTAACACCGTAGTCACTCCCTACATGTAGCTATTACATTTGAGCTAATTACAGTTAAATAAAATGAGAAACTCAATTCCTCAGGCACACTAGCCACATATCCAGTAGTTCCTTCAGGTTGGCAGGTGGGGTCGTGGGGGAAGAGTTGGGGGTTGGATGGGGTACATGCAGGGGCCTCTGTGATGGCTGGCAAAGTTTTGTCTCTTGATTTGGGTGGTGACTTGGGTGATAATTTAATACTAATTTATTAGGTTGCATATTTAAAAAAAATTTTTACTGTATTTTTTCCATTACCATTTATCCCTTTGATACCCTCTCTTCTATCTCTACCCACACTCCTCCCCCACCCCCACAATCACCATACTGTTGCCTGTGTCCATGAGTCCTTTTTCTTTTTCTTTTTTTGTTTTTCTCTTGATCGCTGTGCCCCACAACCCACCCCCCACCCAGAGCTGTCATCCTGCTCTCTATGTATGAGTCTGTCTCTTATTTTGCTTGTTAATTTACTCATTAGATTCTACATATGAGTAAAATCATTTTTGTTTTCTTTCACTTTTCTGTACGTGTCATATATCATAAAAATAAGAAAAAGAGATTAAAAATTTGACTAAGCACTCCGTGTACCTACCATTCAAGTCAAACATTTGAGTTAGAAACAACTACTTTTATGTACAAACAAAATTATTTTACAACTTGTGCACCAGAGTGAGTAACTCCAGGTACATGCAGTTTACTGATTACACTCTCGAAAGAGTATCAGGTATCTGGTCCAAAGTTCATTCTACAGGGTAGGCTCGTGCTTATTTTCAAACTGAAAAGCCTATTGTTTGACATCACAAAGCCTTAACATAAAAATATTGAGGGCAGGAGGAGGGAAATTTTCATCTACTCTAAGAAGGAACAATTTCCTGTTGTATGTATTTAGTGGTGGAATAAAGAACTCCAATTTCGTGGGGCAGGTGTTGCCTATAAATGTGAGAAAAGGCTCTGAATCTCTACAGAATCTTGGCATTTAGTTTGGTTTCAGGCACTTGTTTTTGCATGATACCAATTTCCTATTTTAAGGAATTTAGTCATAAGTGAACACATATTAAATACATACGAGTACAGTGACTCATTTTTATTTCTTACTTTTTAAAAAATCTAATTACAATAGATCCACCTCTCTGAATCAATGTGATTAAACTACTCTCATGATTAAAAAGGTTAAACAAAATAGTGAATCACCCAAGAAATGAATCAAACAGGAGGGACATTCCAATTATAAAGCAGACATTCAGCCACATTTCATGGATAAGGAGCAAAAGGCGATAAAACCGTATTATTTCTTTATGTTTTACTGGGGCAGGGGCTGTTTATTTCCTGAAGTCAAAAGAATTCAGGGAATTTTTATAGTGTTCTAGAAAAAGGCCCTCAGTTCTGTCAAACTTACCCAGTGGAAAGGTATGACTAGGTAAATAGATAATAAGACTTTGTTACCTGTAAAGTGTTTTTTTTCAAATCCCACAGCTACCCCGTACAATAGACTGAGGGTTCTTTCTAGGCTTAAGTAACCAATTCCATGTTCTATGTAGTGAAATGGAGCTCTCAGCAGTCCTTCTCTCATACCGTGCCTACTCATCCCAAAGAAGAAACTTGAATAAAAGCACTGTCATAAGTAGTAATGAAAATATCTTACAGTCCCTTACAGAACTGGCCTGAGAAAAGCTAGTCAATTCTGGCAAGGTTTAAGCTTGTCAGATGATAAGCCTGTTTTCTTTTTTTCAAATTCAGATAAAATATTCTCATATTTCTAATAAAAAAAATGTCACCTACATTTGTCAGTCAGAACAAAGCCACAATTCAGAGATATCAAAAAAGTTCATACCAAAGTGTTGTCCGCTTTTCCACCTTCCAGGGTCACTTCCAAATTAGAAAGTGCTGCTTCTACTTCATCGACCTCAGATTCATTTGTAAAATCCTGTATGTCAGCTGACAACGACAGTTTGCTAATGTGATACTACAAAGAAAACAGGTTTTAGAAATGTTATAAGCACAAATGAATCCATTAGCCAGTTCGTTTTTGGGGACAATTCTCCTGTAAAACCGAACACCTCCTCCATAGGGATCTCCCTTCTACGCAGAGAAAATGACATCTTGATCTGAATCATTCTGAGGTTTAAATTAGTCATGTTCTAACTTGGTTCTTCTACATCACTGGTTGAGTTTGTACTGGGGAAGAGATAAGAATTGCAAGACTAATGCTTTACATAAGATAGGCACATGTATGTATGAGGAGCATTTAAAATTTTAATGTACTCCCTTCATTTTTAGTGCTCTCTTCAAGAGAAAAGAAAACCAGTATGATAAAATAAAACTTAAGCAGAACAAACTTGCTTTGTCTCCTTCTAGCGAAAAGGTACTGAAGTCCCCACACCTGTAGAGCTGCGAAGATCAACATTTCCTCCTCTGTGCAGTCAATTTCTTCCAAGACAATGGCCCACCTGGCTTGTTCATAGAGTTGGTTTATTCGGACAGCATCGTACTGGAGAGAAAAAAATAGGTATGTGTGTCAGGGTGTAAGGGGGCATATTTATATTTCACAATACAAAATTCCGGAATGACTGAGGTCGTTCCTTAATCAGATGCAATAAACATCAGTTCAGGTAACTGAAAGGAACACTCCTCTACCTTTCTACCACCTCAGCTCTTTTCACTTCTGAATTTAGAACTTTCTCAAAATATTTCCCAGACTTTCTTTAAGGGGCCAAACTAACTGATCTTAGATTCCATTATTTTTCCTCTCTTTTATCACATTCCTATTGGTATGAAAACAGATAGTAAAAATGGCTTATGTATTAAGTAATATAAAGGAGAAGGGATTCCCCAGGCTGATCTGCAAACTCAGTGCAATCCTAATCAGAAGCTCATAGGGATTTTTAAATAAAACTTTATACAAGATAATTTTCCAGTTAAGCTGGAGGAAACAGCGTTCAAATATCATTAAGAACATTTTGAAAAGAACAATATCAGGAAGACACTTGTCTTTCCAGACATTAAGACATATTATAAAGCTGCAGTAACTAACATGGTGTGGTACTAGTCTAGCAATAGACAAAATGTCAAACACAATATCTAAAAACAGGCCTATATATATATATAAATTTAATACAAAATAAAAATGGCATTTTATATCAGTAGGGGAAGAAAGAATTCAACACTACAGTGTTAAAAATGCCTTACCATTTGGAAAACAAAAATTCAAAATTAAAAAAAAAACAATCTCTCATCGTCCAAAAATTATTAATTACAGAATCTAGAGTAAAGACTCTATCGGTTTGAAAATAAACCGAACTCTTCATCTTGCAAAAGTGAAACTCTGTTGAACAATGGCTCTCATGTTTGGTTTTCTTTCCTTTTATTTTATTTTTTTGACACTGAGCATACATTTCACCATATCCTTTAAAAAAATAAAAATGTTAAAGAAAACACGGAGGAGGAATAGAAAGATAGAGCACCTAAACAGGTTTATCATGGGTTGATTAGCATTAATTTTTCCTTTTGCATGAACCTCATGCATACTAAGAAAAATGGTGACAGGGAAAGTAAAAATCCAAAGCCAGCCCAGACCAGCAAATAGCATCGCTACCAGGCAAGTGGGAAATGGGACCTGTTGCACAGGTGTGCTTCTCAGCCAGGGAGACAGTGCAAACCTAAGTGCGGCACTCGGCAGGCTGGGGTAATAAGGACCTTAAGAATGCCTGTCTTGGTTTTGCCAGGTGTCATGGAACACCTTAGGAGTTAGCCCCAGAATCCTCTCCAAATAAATCAACACACAATGCATGTGAGAACATTCACGGCAGCATTATTCATAACAGCCCCAAACTGGAAACAAGCCAGTGTCCCTCAGTGGTTGATGGATACAGAAACAGGGTCCATCCACACGATGGAATACCGCTCAGCAGCGAAAAGGAACACACTACTGACACATACGACAGTGCAGACAAATCTAAAAAACACAACGCCACGTAAAAGATTCCAGGCATGAAAGACCACATACTGTAGGATCCCATCTATATGAAATTTCTAGAAAAGATAAAACTTGAGACACAAAGCAGACCAGTTGTGGGTGGGGCTGGGCCTGGGAGCAGGCACTGACCACAAATGGGTATGAGGAAAAGTCTTTGGTTGATGTAAGTGTTTTAAAACTGGATTGTGGTGATGGTTGCACAACGAAATAAATTTACTAAAAATCATTATATTATACACTTACAGCAGGTGAATTTATCATGTAAATTATATTATAATCAAAAGTTAGGACAACTAAAATACCACGCACACCAAAAAAGCCCCAAGCAACCCCTCTCTGCCTCCCCCTCCAAAGTAAGGACTCTACTTTTATTCATCGCTGAAAAGCAAAGATCTGAATAGTACGTGCAGCTGCTGAAATTTGAATTGGGCCAACAAACTGTCCTGTTCATTCTATCTGTCTACCTATCTGCATATCCAACCATCCGTCCATCCATCCATCCCCTGCTTATCCATCTCTCCCTCTCTCTGGCAATCAGACACAGTGCTACAATTCTAATGGTGTAAAAGTTTCAGTGAGAATAAGGTAAATCACCAGAAAAGGCTTTTCTCTCAAATGCAGTCACTAAATGATTTAAAAATAAAAGCTTCCACACCTGAACATACTGAACTCCACTCACCCCCGCCCCCCAGCCAAATAAAACAATTCTTTGAAAGGCTATTGCTTAAACATAAGTTACCTACATTTATTTACACGTTGTCATTAAGGAGAAGAATAGAATCTACAAGATGTCATGGCCACACTCAGGCTGAGCCCTGGCCCTCACTGAGGAGCCCTGCATTTCTCTGTTGCATCCGGCAGAGCTCTGGGTTTCCTCTTAGGAGGCTTGTTCACGTTGCCACGGAGGCTCTGAGGCATCACAAGGTCCTGGGTCTTTCACAGGTCAGTCATTAACAGGCATCCTAATAGGTCTTTTTCTGAGAACTGTTCAGTGGTTTCAGCGACTCCGAAGCAACTGTTCCCTGGGCGAAGATTGGCAGGTCCCGCCCTCTCCTTGGCCCTCGACTTCCTTCTTCTCCTGGCTAATTGAAAACAGAGGCCCCAGGCTGGAAGCACATGGCTCCTGCCCCCTCCACTCCTTCAGTCCCTGCTTCTCCCCTTTACCCCGCCCACCAACCAACAATGCAAACTGGTAACAAGGCCTACTTCCCAAAGTTTTCATGCTCTTGGGGGCTACTATTTAGGTCTAATCACTTAAGACTCCCCACTGCTGGGTAGCAGTTTCAGTGTCCTCCAGACCTCTTCTTAAAACTGATGTGCCTTTTCCTTAATGAACATTGGAAAAATACTATGAACTACTGTTGAAAATTTTTAATACATTTATATTTTTTTTTTAGATTTTATTTATTTATTTTAGACAGAGGGGAAAGTAAGGAGAACGACAGAGAGAGAAACATCAATGTCTGGTTGCCCCTTGTGTACCCCCTACCAGGGACCTGATCTGCCCCACAACCCATGCATGTGCCCTGAATGGGAATCGAACCAGCGACCCTTCAGTTCTCAGGCCAGTGTTCAATCCATTGAGCAACACCAGCCAGGGCAAATTTATAAAAATTTGTTCCTGTTCTACTTGTTTTCTTAATTCGTTTTTGTTTTTAGGTTCAGTTGTTGATAGTTGTGATTTTGTTGTCATTTTACTGTTCATAGTGTTGATCTTTTTCTTTTTCTTAGATAAGTCCCTTTAACATTTCATATAATAAGGGCTTGGTGATAATGAACTCCTTTAACTTTACTTTATCTGGGAAGCACTTTATCTGCCCTTCCATTCTAAATGATAGCTTTGCTGGACAGAGTAATATTGGATATAGGTCCTTGCCTTTCAGGACTTTGAATACTTCTTTCCAGACCCTTCTTTCCTATAAGATTTCTTTTGAGAAAACAGCCTATAGTCTCATGGGAACTCCTTTATAGGTAACTGTCTCCTTTTCTCTTGCTGTTTTTAAGATTCTCTTCTTATCTTTAATCTTGGGTAACGTAATGATGTGCCTTGGTGTGTGCGTCCTTGGGTCCAACTTCCTTGGGACTCTCTGAGCTTCCTGGGAGTCTATTTCCTTTGCCAGATTGGGGAAGTTCTCCTTAATTATTTTTTCAAATAAGTTTTCAATTTCTTGGTCTTCCTCTATTTCTTCTGGCACCACTGTGATTCAGATGTTGGAGCATTTAAAGTTGTCCCAGAGGTTCCTAAGCCTCTCCTCATTTTTTTGAATTCTTGTTTTTTCATTCTGTGCTGATGGAATGTTTATTTCTTCCTTCTGCTCCAAATTGTTGATTTGAGTCCTAGTTTCTGCCCTTCGCTGTTGGTTCCCTGTGTGTTTTTCTTTATTTCACTTTGCACAGCCTTCACTTTTTCCTCTATTTTGTGACCACACTCAACCAGTTCTGTGAGCATCCTGATTACCAGTGTTTTGAACTCTGCATCTGTTAGGCTGGCTATCTCTTCATCACTTAGTTCTATTTTTGGAGCTTTGATCTGTTCTTTCATTTGGCCCGTATCTCTTTGTCTCTGGCATGCCTGTTACATTGTAAGGGGCAGAGCCTTAGGTATTTGCCAGGGCAGGACAACTTACGTGGCTGCGTTGTGCCCCTATATGTGGGGGAGGGGTCCAAGAGGGAACAATGCCACTTAGTCCGGCGCTCTGTGGCTTTCAGTCACTTCCCCTGCTACTCGCAAGCAAATTGGGCCCTTTTGGTGCTGGTTCTTGGGTGGGTGGGTTTGTGTACATTCTAGGACCCTGCAGGCTCCTCCAACGAACTCTCCTGTGAGGCTGGGAGTTTCTCCGGCTGCCACAACCCCCACAAGTTTTTACAGCTAGAGGTTTTGAGGCTTTCTTTTCCCGCGCTGGAACCCTGGGTTGGGCCATCTGTCTCGCTTCCCTGTTATTCCTCCCGGTTTATCTGCATGCCAATGTGGGACCGCTAGCTGCTGTCTCACCGGCCTGGTCCCCTGGTCACTGCCTTGCCCTGTCCCCTCCGCCCCGGCTTGCTGTCTTCATCTCCGTCCCTCCTACCAGTCTCGATGAATGTTTCTTCTTTAACTCCTTGGTGGTTGGACTTCCATACAGTTCGATTTTCTGGCAGTTCTGGTTGGTTTTTGTTTTTAAATGTGTTGTTGTCCTTCTTTTGGTTGTGCGAGGAGGCAAAGAGTATCTACCTACGCCTCCACCTTGGTGGGAAGTGATTCATTCTTCTTAACACCACTGTATGGACGTACCATAACGTATTTAACTAGTTCCTCATTGATGGGTGTTTAGGTGGTTTCCAATCTTTTCCTAAAACCAGCAATATAGTAATAACTGTTCTTGTGTACAGACATCAATTCACATGTGTGAGTGTTAACAGTGGTATAAATACCAAGAGATAAATTTGCTGGGTCAAAGCTATTGTCAAATTGCCTTCCACAGCGGCTAGATTAATTTGTACTTTGACCTATAAGCAGTATATGAGAGAGCCCGTTTTCCCACAGTCTTGCTAAGATAGTGTATGAAACTTTTTGATATTTGCCAATATAAGGATAAGAGACATTGTAGTTTCTTTCCAATTAATTATGTGTTCACATCCATTACTCATTAGCCTACTGGACTGTTGGTCTTTTTATTATTGATATGCAGGAATTCTTTACATATTAGGTAAAATTAGCTTTTTGTTTATAGTCTGTGTTGTAAAGACTTTTTTACTTTGTTTATAGCTTTTTGCCAGGCATAAAATTTTCATTTTTAAAAATATTTTGGTTACAACAGTTCAATATAACTCTTTTGTTTTGTAATCCTATGTACTTTAGTTCATTAATTTGAAAACCTTATTCTAACATCTAGCAGTTTTGGGTTCTGAGATGTTATCTTAGTTCTTGACACACAGCAGTTGCTCAATAAATAAATAAGTAAAAAACAAACAAACAGAAGTACAAGTTAGAGTAGATACTATAAGGCTGAATTACTTAGCCATTAGACAATTCTTGAGTTTTACTTATGGATTATCTAGTTTCAGAAAAAAATTTAAGGCATCTATTAGAATATATAGTTATACTATAATAACTATGTATGGTCCCAGGTGGGTAACAGACACTTCATAAATTATATAAATGTCTAACCTCTATGTGGTACAACTGAAACGAATGTAAAATAATACTGAATGTTAACTATAAATGAAAAAAAGAATATATAGCATATAACAAGATAGCTTACATTTACTAGGAATTAAGCAAAGAAAGAGTGAAGTTGAGTCAGTAACAAGGCTTCATAAATAAAATCACAGAAAATGTACAAATTTGGTTTTAGCAGAAAATGCAAAAAACACAGGAAACCTGGGCAGTTACACAATTCACAGTGCCCTTAAAAAATAAAGACAATTATTTAAGAGAAGGAGTGCAGTAATTTCTCCTGAGGGTTTTCCCAAAGTAGAGCCCCAAATTGCTCTTTTGCTCAGATTCA